>OENT01000670.1:0-86898 GCA_900239685.1 Rotaria macrura
TTAGTCAGTATTAGAATTCTAATTTTGTCTAGTCAAAATTAGAATTCCAATTTTGCCCGGGCAAATTCGGAATTTGCCTAGATTCCAATTTTGCCTACAACATATATATATAACAAGACATGATCAATTTAAGTCATCGTTAATCTTAGAGGCAGTTCATTGAAGAATAATTTGATTTCGATCATTTGAGGCTTGAAACAAATTAAGTTGAATATGGATAATATTACAAATAATGTCATTCATGTTCCCAAGATTTTCGAAGACAATTACTCTAGGTCGTATTCTATGATCAACTTTTCAGGATGATTTTCACGAAGTCATTAAATATCAGTGCAACACTATTGTATGAGATGAAGTACAACTTTCGATAATAAAACGCAAGATCACCATGTTGTATAAGATTCTATTGATGATGCACTTCAATCAATCCACTTCGATACTCATACTCTTGATTATACGGCAGTCTTAAACCTCTTGACTTTGTTTGGACGAATATCATCTAGTATTCTAACAGTCGGATGATCGCTGTACAAAATAAATATTCGAATTATGTAACAAAATAAAGTACAACTATCTATGATAGCATTTTAAGACGTTTCATTTCTGTTTGTATTCAATTTCGAAATATAGATATATGAACCGGATGCTTCTTGACTACAAACGAATTGTATTAGTTTTTAGAAATGAGTCCAAAGAACAATATTTACTAGCTCATAAGTACCGTAATTAATGTTTTTAATATTCATATTACCCGAAACGTATTAAAATTTGATCAGCCGTGGAATAATAAATAATAAGAATGAATTTTTCTGCTCCTCAAACAGAACTGCGCCTTATTCAAACATTACAAAGACGCATATTTGATAGAAAAACCTTCAATAAAATTTTTAACCCGTCATCCAATGACGAGCGAGATCGTAATACATAATAAAAAAGAAGACGACGAGTATTTTAATTTCCTTATTTGTCACTTATAAATAAATAGATTTGATAATGCTGAACTTACTGATAAAAAAAATGAATGCATCGGTGTCGGAATATTTAATTTTCAGAAAGTGAAAAGCATCTCACGATGGATAGGCGAAACGATTGAGTCTACAGAAAATCGAAGTATAACGAAAGATTCAGAGAAAGATCTGTGTCGTGGCATTGAAACTTTTAAAAGTATGTGATTGTCTATCATTGTATATTTTCCTTCGAAAAATGAGTGACTTTTAAGAAAGAGTTCAGGATAGTAGACATAATTCATTGTTCGTCGACCATTGACTTCGAATTGTCTGTGTTCTTTACACTTACGTATATATTCGATAGAAACGTCTCGAAATGATACAGAATTTTTCTTCTTGTTTCATTACGAATTCTCGACTCATTTGCATACCCTTCAAGATAACGATGATAATCAAACAAATGTCTATGAAATGACCTTTCTTATCTAAATTATTAGACGTAAAATTTACATGAATCAGGTATCGACTGTTATTTTTCAGCATGCACACTACACTCGTTCAGCTAGTAGAATTGTAATTATAATTATTCGTTCGATTCCATTGAAATAGCATACAATTTCTTTTCCAATCTTTCTTTTCCCAATTTCATATACGTTATGCTGATGATTATTAGTAGAATGTTAAAATTACAAAAAAAACTTGGTTGGTTTTTTTATTTTGCAAAACATATTCTTTTCATTTCTATTATGTGTCTATCAAAATGACATAAATTTATAAAAATTTTACTAATAGAACTGACTATGTCTTTAGCTCAATTAAATTTTTTTTCCACTTGAGAATAATCTTCTTAGAATAAGAAGCTTTAGTCTCCTTTCTAGCGTTGTGTGTTATTATTCCTGTGATTATATCTATTTGACTTCATGATAATTAAAATATTATATGAAACACGCACCAGTTTCTTCATTTTGAAAAAAGAAATTACATTCACGTAAATAAAATTTGTTAAGTGATTTTCAACAGAAATATAGCATTATAATCTTAACAGTTTATCGAAAAAGAAACGTTTTTATTCTATTCATGCTTATGTATACCTAAAAAATAACTTATTCTTCTCGAACTAATCAAATAGAATAGAAATGTAAAAACAGTAGAGCAATGTTTTCGTTCCGTTTCGTTTTAAACTCAGTTTGCATCAATTACACTGAGGCAAAGATTTTTTCTAGAATATAAAAATGATTATATTCAAAAACAAAAACGAGTGACAATAGAAAAACAAACATCTATGAATACGCCTAATGTAATTCTCATGTAGATGTTTACATGTAGAAATATTCGTTCATCTGTTAGAGATCTATCATGTCATGTACTTACTATAGAAAAGAGAAAAATGTTACACCAATTAACAAAAAATCAATGAGTAGGTAAACGAAAAAAGGGCATATATTTGTACATAGTACAGATCAATTACCACAAAAATCAAGAACAAATTTATTTAAAAAAAAAAAGAAATAATAACGTTAACGACAATGAAATATTTGATCGAACCTAAATTTAATTTGTATGATTAAAAACCAACATGTTAGTTCATAGTCGTTGTGTAAAAACTTGATTGAATTGAATAAGCAAGATTAAAAGTGGACAAGCGTTAAAATAATTATGCTGAATATATATCGTGAGATGAGCTAAAACAAGGACAATATACAGAACACAAGAAGAAAAAAAACCACAAGAAAACAGGGTGTGCTCTTGTTATATCGACATACATAACCGATCAAGATTTTCGAAAGAATTGAAAAAGGCGAGCTCAATGTCAATATTTGTTCTCGTCTTTTTCTTCTATTCTTTACTGGTCAACATTACCATAACATACGTATAAATTTTTTGACAGCCAACTGTGATATGAGAAAGCAAGCAAATATAAGGATGCAAACAAATACATGCATATACATCACAAGTTTATATTTTCACGGGGATATATGAATTTGATCTGTATTTCGTATTAATCTTTTTTACTCTACCGCCTAGTTTTTGTTTTTTTTTTCGTTAGTATAGTATTAAATATGAGTATATGCAGAATTCTTCATCTTTTTTTAATTACCTCTCCCTTGCATATTATGCATTACATATTACACGGCTGAAAATGTAAGTTTAGGTAAATTTGATTCTCATGCATCATACATATATATATATATACATATATATATATACAGATATATAGATAGATATTTTGTCCTACTTTATGATCTTTTAAAAGTTGTCAGAAGAATAAAGATAGAGAAACACACAGACACAAAGGGAGTTCATGCAAACATAGATTCGAGCAAGAAAGTGACACAGAAGATAATATGTACAAAACATCTCTATTGGTTTATAAATATGTATCTAGAAGCGGCGCGAATTTTTGTCCATTTCTTTGAGATACCTTCGATGGCCAATATCCAAACGGTAAAGAACGAATGATATAAATGTAAGCAAATAACCGCCAGTTGAACCAACAGCAATCCATGTTGAAAAACCGATGTTGTCACGACTTATTTTTAAATTTGCATCGCGATTCATAGTTATCATTACAACCCATACGACTGCAGTTATAGAGACTAGAATTCAAATAATAGAAATGAGCAACAAAAATAATGAGCATGATTAGAAAGTTTATGTATGCATCGTAAATGAATGACTTACAAATTAAAAGTGTTAATAAAGCTAAGATAGTGACAAAAAGTGGCGCAAGACGTCGACGACGAAGATAAAGATAACCACCAGCAAGCCAAAGAAGAATGATTGATAGAGAAGAAGCTATAATTGACAATGCTGCACATGCAACAGCGTACGCTAAAAATAGATTTTAAATTAAGAATAAGGATAAGATTATACGTCAAAGAATAAAAAGAAAATTTATTTTTAATACGTACTTGGTCGACAGCTATCTACCGAATCTTTGTATACAAGAATCCAGTCGCGGCATGTTAAATTTGCAAAACCTTGATCAACATAGAAAATTCCACGAAAATTACTTTCATTCGGAGACGTTGGAGAATTTGGATAGATCCATTTTGGTGTTAAAATAGCAACGATGAACGCAATCGTACTTGATACAGCTATTAAATAGCCAACAAAGAATAGAGCCATCCGAGTTCTTCTGTTTCTTTTCTATTCGTCTAAAAATTAATTCAAAGAGAGCGTAGGAAATGTTCTCACTAGAAGTGAATGGGTGGGCATTTTTTTTGTTGTATGTAACCTATGTCAGTAAAGAAAAGAACAAAAAAAAACAAATTGAATCCTTCCATATTATAAAGGTGAGATCCGATAACAAAGATATAATTGTCAATTAGTCAAAAAAAACGAAGTGAAAGAAAGAATTTATCATAAGAGAAATATCAATCGTTGCTCTTCACTATTCCGTCTGGATTGCATTTTGTTAAATAATGTTTTACTCATTCATTCTCTCACATACAATTCAACGATTGAATCAACAAATCGACTAGCAGTATCCGATAAATTATTACGCATGTATATACTTGTTCAACACGAGTACTATGAGCTCAGAGAATTCTCTTTTTTTCTTCTTTGTGAACATTCATGCGCACGCTTACTTACACGGACGCATTATTCGGACTGATGAATAAGAAAACGAGAAACAGCGAAGACATATATGTCCTTCTTACTTCCTGTCAAACACATAGTGCGAAGTAAAATACAAAGAAAACGAGGAAGATTACACGTAACTACATCAAAACTGCGTTCACTAGAAAGTGAGAAGAAAAAAAAGCAACAAAAATATTTTTCTGTAAGAAGAAAAAAAAAAGAATGTTATTCATATATCGTTTTTATTTATCATAATTTAAAGGCAAAAAATCTAACAGATTTCAATAGAGTGCAATATTCAATATAACCAACAATAAAATGAATACATTTGCATCCATCTAAACTTATTTATAGAAATAGAATAGCCGTCAAAGACAGAATTTGTTTCATGCTACTCATAGTTGTTATAGTGGAAAAACGAATAGACCAGAAATATTTTTAAGCAAATAGAACATGTGAACAGTTATTTCAACCAGAAAAAGTGACTATGACGCCAACTTTCCTCTATATTCTATTCATGAGACTCTTATATCACAAATCACCTCAAGAAATATTCTCTGATTCTTCAGTCGTCATCTTGGCTTTGCGCATGAGTCAGCTTGAAAAAGAAAAAGAAAAACTCCGCATCGATAAACATAAGAGCCACAGCTGGCTGATAAAAAAATTAAGAGACTTGAGTTGCTAACCTCGTTCTTTGTTCATACGTATTTAAAGAAAATATAACATCAACTAATCTAAGCAGTATTAGTTTTCTATAGTCTCAGACGTTTTCAAAAGCACATAATCACGTAATAGAAAGTAAATACAGTAAAAAAAGAGATGCATGATAGATCTAATAGGATAAAATTAAAAAAAAACTGCAAGGCCATCAAAGTCATGTACAACTGAGTGTCTGAATCATTACTTATTATACGAATAAGTACAAAAGAAATCGCTTGATCATATTCAATTAATGATTAACATTAACGTTGTCTCATGTATAGTAAATAACGTTTTTTTTTGCCTCTCATATATATGTATGTATGAATATAAATATATGAACTTATCTATCGTCGACATGTACTCATCTTCAGTAAATTCAAAACAAATCAATTCATATCACCTCTTTCTTTATCGTATGTGTCATCAAACGAAAACACTTGAATCTAGTAATTTTATTATGTTTTTTCTTCTCGTTCTACCCTCAAGTGTATACGACTGCGGCTCAAAAAGGATAACAATAATTCTCTATGGGGTGTGCTTGCATGTATGCTTTCAAAATCAACATAAATTGTTTATGTACATATACATATGTATATGTATAGACGCGCGCACAAACACACAAACACATGAGTACGGTCAGTTTCAAAAGATAAAGTGACAACGTATACAAACATCTAATGGATCGCCAACGTGTTTGTATGCACATAATTGTAAAAATCAATTGAGTTTGTGCGAATAGAACGAGTGAGAGGCAGAGAGAGAGAGAGAGAGAGACAGAGGAAGAAGGAGACGTAGACATCGACATAGCGATTGAAAATAAGTGAGCAATTATACATTATACACATATGTGTGTGTGTGTACCGATGTAGATAGATAATGGCACAAAGGGTCATTTGTCTACACGACTTTCTTACTATTCAGTTGATAAATCGCAAAACAAAGAAAAAAGAAATTAATAGAGAAATAATTCAAGAGAAAAAAAATGTAGAATTACACAAAAAGAATACTGCTAACGTCTGTACTATGTCACTGTTGCTAAGCATTTTCGCACAGATCGTGTTGTGATAAACATGGTATGTTGAAAGACGAGAGCGATTGATTTTGTGCTATGCAAATTGCATATTTGAACTTAAATGCACAAGTATATGTAAGTTCGCTCGTGCACAGGATTATAATTTAATATGAATGAGCTAACAAGCACAAAAAGAATGAGAAGGTCAGTTTTTCTTTTTTTTTCACTTCTTTTTCCTTTAAGACCGAACCAAACAAATATACATAACATGCAATGGTGACATATCCATCAAGCGTCAAGGTGATATGGGATAAAGAAAAACTTTACGAATCGGTTAAGAACTAACGGCGCGTCAGTTCAAACATAGCTAAGTCTTCACAAAAGAATGAAATCATAGAGTGTGATTGTGTTACATTTCGAAAAATCGATAGACAATAATGAAACGGACGATAGATACTTTTCTAGTTTTAGTTGAATGAATACATTAGAGACTCGTATCGGAACACTTTATTGGATCGTCGTTATCGTATATGGCAAATAGAATCAAAGTCAGTACTCGGCGCTCTTCTCTTTGTCCTTTGAGTTGTGTCCTTTTGAAGCTAGCTGTGCTTGGAGAGCTTAACTTTGAAAATCGAGAAGGTCACAAATTATGCTTTGTCTATTTTAAAGTATTCACTTTTTCTAAACGTTGACCTTCTCACAAAGTCGTATCAATCAGAAAAAGAAAAGGTGCATGTGTAGATGAATATATATATATATGTATGTGTGTTTGTGTATCCATACTTTGAAGACGCCAACTGAGAAGATTTTGCTTTCCTTTTTTTCTACTTGATATAATAAAAAAAAGAAAATGAATTTATAATGTATCAAATCTACACACAGGTGTGATATGTTATAATGCTGAACTTACATCAAATAACACCTACACGTACGTACGCCTTTAACGCAAAATTGATAATGCTATTCGGACAAAGATATACGATTACTTATTTTGTCACGACATACAGACAAATAAATAAATAAAAAAAAAATTTCTCTTTCTTCTTTTTTTCTTTCTTTAACTTTGCATTGTCTGCTAAATTTACACATATGCAACTAATTTATTGCTTTTCATTTAAACACATATAAACGTAAGTAGAGACAGAGAAAAAAAATAATCAATTTTACCAGATTCTATACCAACTGTCTATTATGTAAAATACCTATTTGAACTGATTCCGATGCAACTTTTTCTCATACGACTACAAATAAACGGTTAGTGATGAAACAAGAGTTTTATATTACATAGAGGTATGCTCATTCAAAAAGTGAAAAGGAATCGGTACACAAAAGTATGCTAAGAGAGAAAGTGTGTGTGCGTGAATGAGTGAGAGAGCGAGAGGAAGAGAACCGAGCGGTGAAGAGACTGCTGTCGGGAAGAGTGATGGAGCAGACTTTTAGTACCAGAAGGATATAACACCCAACTTAACTTCAATTCATTGTTCTGACTCTTTTCTTTATCCCTATACTCTCTTTACACTACATGATTATAAAAGGACGTCAGAAGCCACTAAAATAAATACAAGCATCTATAGATTTTTATTATACAAACCCCTATTATTTATCGATCAAAAGAAGAAAAAAGAATGATTAAAAAGGTGATACGAAACTAACTGTGCATTAACAATTTAAAAAAACATAGAAAATCACAATGCTTATCACAATATTTCGTTTGAGTCAACTGAATGATGATTGGCATCTGTCCCTTGTAGTGGAATGGTGATGCTTATCTCTAGATTGAAAACAAATTCGATCTAGACACGTGTCTACATGTATATATATATATATATATATATCAATATGCAATAAAGCTTTGTATATTGACGATGTATGGTATAGAACGATGGGTAAAATAAATGTGAAAATCGATAGAACATGACATATCAGCAATCATCAGTGTTTTTTTTTCTCCCACAACAAGTTTTTTCACCTTTTCTGATTTTCGATTGATATGTATTCAGCCTAAGACGAAATAAATATCAGATTAAGCTATGTTGGATTTGCATAAAATTATATTTAGACAATATGATTTTGCTTTCTAAAGACAGAAATGATCCTTTTGATTATTTATTAATCAATTGATAAATATGAAAAATGTTGATATAGTAGTCATGAGGAAGTTTTGAGGTCAATCGATTTTATTGAGACGCTCTTGTATTGCTATAAATAAAAGAAATAAAGGCTTATAGTTTTATGATGTATTTTATAGTGTGATCGAGAATAAAATTACTAAATCATGTCTATCATACTGTTATGGCTATTCAATGAAATTTGATCATCTTTTTTTTATATAAATGATTGTAAAAAATACAAAAGTACTCATGATTCGTCTAAATCGATATGACGATTATATTGAAAATGCTAACTACTTTATATTAATCATCGACTTATTCGCCATGTCAGAATATTGACTTTGGTATGCATTTACATCGAATTCAAATATATCGATATCATGAAAAATATTAAAGAATTAGAACAGATTTGTTAATGATAGTAATATCTTAAGCATATGTGTAAAATGTCTTTTGTTGGTAATCTCTCGTGAAACAATCTTAGCATAACTATATTGAAAATAGAATTAAAACACCTACGCTATTAAAATTTTAATGTTCATATTTTATTAATCACTTACGATTGTTAAATTTTTCTTTTCTATGACAATTAAGATAAGTATTGTAGAATGATATTATGTCAACAACTATAGTTTGCTTAATTATTATTTTTTAAATATGCAACATTCTATTTAATGAGAATTCTTCGGATGATTTTTTTTATTCTCCATTTTATTCTTTCTTCATATCTTACTTGTGAATGAACATGGTTTGTGAAGATTAATCAAATTTAAGATATTTCCTGATACATAGTAGAACTAATTAACAATTTTTATTTTTGCCGAAAGTTATTACTATTCGAGTTAAAATTCTTCTTTTCGATGAATAAATCTTTCTATTGAAAGGTTGAACTTTTCTACAAACGCTATTATCTATGAATTTCGTCGTCGCTAATCTGAAAAATTCAACATTATTTACTAGCCAATAGATTTCACAGAATATTGTTTTCTAGTTAATATTCATGATAATACTTGTATATTATATATTAAAACTGTTTCGAAATTCAATGAAACCCTTGCCCCTGAAATCAGTCATTCATAAAGAAAAAAAAGTAATTTATCAATCAGTTACAGCCCTGTGGTAATTTTCATAAGCATTGTCTGGTCTGTGATGCAAAAAATTAATGTTTCTTTTAATAAACTGAGTGGTGAATATGTTTCACAAATAACACTAGAGAACACTTTAACATAGAAAAAAAAATCAATCAGTCAAATAATGAACATACTGTTGTAAACTATACATACGATCCATGGAATTCGTCATGCATAGAAACATAAATTCTATCAACTACTGAAAGAATTCACTGATTCATGCTTAGCTTGGTTTGTTATTAGTTATTCATTCAATATGGAAACGATTTGTATAGTATAGTTTTTCATTTGAAAAAAGAAGTTAATTATCCGTTATTGAGGTAACATGATGTATTATTTACTATCAACAAACATTTCATCATGACAATAATTTATGCGTTTTGAATTACGTCGTTTATAATGTTTGAAAAGCGTGACAAATGTTTCATGATGTTGAACTTATTATGTGTGGTTATCATTATTGTGAGATCATCTATGTAGGATATCTAGATAGAGATTGCATTTTTCGATATATCTCTATGTCATTAGAACGTCGACAAGTAAAACTAAGTTTCTTGGACAAGTGTTGATTTTCCAACATAATACTAATTTTGCATTGAATAAATTGATCGAACATAGAATAGTCCCAAAAGATATTTCACAGATATTCAGTATAGGTATACACATTTGTCACGAGAAGAAAAAGAGGTCAAAATAAAAACAGACGTTCAATATAGATGGTACACAACAATCGAATCGTGTGTATGATATCGCTGTAGAAGATACTTATTTTTTCATGTTGTTTGGCTGCATTCGATTATTTCCATATGATATTCACATGTCACTGATTCAAGAACAGGTTATTTCGAATTCGAACAATTGTTTGGAAAGCAAACTAATGAGATAATGCATTTCATTTTCGAACACTCTATTCAACGTCTCTCTCACAATAGCTAAAAGTATATTTGGATAAAAACCTATGGAGAGAAAAACAATATTCAATATCCTGCGAGCTGCAATGACTGTAAAATAGGCTCATTGGTTTGATCAGAGGATCATAGTAGCTTTTTGATGATCTAACTTATTCGAACTAGTATTTTTTTTTCTCAGTAATATTTTTCTTCTCAATGTTCGCAATTCTAAATCTGTAAACGATTTATGCGAATCTTGTTCTTTTAGTCCTAGTTTCAACGAGTCATATATGTTGTCATAATGTGAATTTGAAGTATGTCAGTAAAGGCGTGTATATCTAATGGGAAGCTTCGAAATTTTACTGACACTATCATGCAACAGCTATACAAGTTTGTAGAACAATTTTAAACACTGTAAGGTTGCGTGACCTTCTATCTTTTTGTTCCAAGTTGCCTAGTGCTAGTAGATGTTCAACATTCTCGTTAACATAGACATTCCTTATGAATAGTTCTTTACCTCGTTGAGTTTGTTTTGCTTTTTTTAATGTTCATAGTAGATAAAAACATAAAACTATCGCGATTTACTCAGTAATCTTTCATATCCGTTGAAATATATTATCATGCTTCAACGTATTTTTATGTAAGAAGTAGAGATTAACATCTTTCTGGTAGACAGCACGCAGAAAAATGTTTATTAGAATAGATAATGTCTACATATGAGTGTATAACGAGGAAGAGAAGAACAAAAAAAAGCGAGAATTTCAGTTACTTCATGTTGATCAGATCTATTTCCAAAATACTTGAATTTCTTGTAATTTCTTATTTTTCGTTTCGGGCATCTAAAATACATGCCATATAGATAAATGTAGAATCGAAATCATTAAGAATATAGGAAAAAAAAGTTACAACGATTGATCTTACTTTAAAGAAAAGCAGAGTGAATGCCAATGCCACAAATATACAAAAAATCAGAAATACGTAACCTTCGATTGCCGTTTGAAGTGGTAAGAAAAGTAAAGTAACCAAAAAGTTGCAAAACCAATTCTGAAAATAAAATAGACGAAAACAATTCATGACTCATAATTATATACTCTTTACAATAAACATTGCCAATGATAGCCCAGCAGCTCGTGCTTCAACAGCAAACACTTCATTCGAATATACAAAAGGTATTGGTCCAAGACCAATAGCAAAGAGAACAATAAAGATAAGAATAAATATGATGCTGACAATTGCCAATCCTTCTTTATGATTTTCTGAATTTTTCGCCTACAAATGTGACATGATATATGAATATTGAAAAAATAAATCTGGTTTTTTTTTGTTTTTTGTCATGTTCAATTTACATTTATAGCAATCAATATGGTAAGAACAATCATGACGAAAATGATGCCAGCCATTGGCCAAATGATCAAAGGACGACGACCCAATAATTCAATTAATTTCAAAGCAATCAGTGTTGCAATAAGATTAATGGCACCTGTAGCTAATATACCCCAAAAGACTTTTTCCTCGCGAAGACCGGCTACTGCAAACATATCTCCAGAATAGAAGAATACCTTTGAAATGAAACAGTCAAATGTATACATCGAAAACAAAAGAAAGAGTTATTTAGTTTCTACAGCATTTATGCCTGATAATTGTTGAATCGCATTCATCGCCAAACTTGTTATCAATGGCCATCGAAATTCATTCGATGAAAGTACTTCAATAATTCCAAGATCTTGTTTATTCGATGTCGTTTCATCTTCTTCGATTTCAAGTAATTCACCTTCAATATTATTACTCTGTCGTAGTTTACGTAATGCTTGTGCAGCCTCATTCGATCTTCTTTCTTGTATAAGCCATCGAGGACTTTCAGGCAATATCCAAATAAGTATACAACCAATCAAAGGTAATAAGCCAACCCATGACATGCCCCAATTCCACGTACTTATGAAATATAACGCAGATGCTTTAACGATTTAGATCCAATACCTGATATCTCACTTATGCCGTCCTAATATCCATGGTAAACCAATAATTTGTCCAACAAGAATGCCTATTACGATTGCTAATTGATGGCACGAACCTACAGTACCTCTTAGTGCTCGAGGACTAATATCATTTAAATACGATGTGGATACGACACAGCACATGCCTAAAAGAAATAAGAGTAGAATTAAATATATCATTTACAATAAATAGACCAAATTTTTTGATGAACTTGAAAGTGTTTTCCATGAGTCAAAAGACAGATGTTATGTTCAATATTTTGGTATAACATCTTCTCAATACAATATAGTTCTTGAAATCCTTGTTTCGAACGTTACTGCATGCATTTTTGTTAGGGTTTTTAAAAATGAACACTAGATGTTGCCTATAGATGTAAAATGTGTGCACATTGCTGACTAGAGAACGAAGTTAAGTGTCAGACGTCATTGGTATTCGTATTTCGGCTGCTAGTAGGATTCAGTTAGAATAAGGAAAGCTCTACAAGTGTTCAATCTCATGTGCTATTGATCGAGAGTAGTAAGTGCTATGAGTGTTGTATGTACCTGTCAATCTATCTATAGGTACATGCATCGAAAACCTAATTGGATGTTTTCTAACTAAAGTCAATGTAGCTTAAAAATACAATCATCCAAGAAAGTGACATTGTGAAATTCTTAGAATATTATTAGGATCATGAAATCTAACTTTAGGCAGGATTTTGAATCGAAAGACTATAATTTGAATGTCGAAGCACACCTACGTATTGCCAGACAAAATCAGTACAATAGTCATAATTCTTGATCAGCAGACCATTCACACGAACATTTGTAGGGTTTTTACTTATCCTAACTGAATCTGATTAGTAGCCGAAATATGGAGACAAACGACATCTAAGAGTTGAATCTGCTATTTGGTAAATGTGCAATCATTTTTATTTTGACGATGCAGGCATTATGATGTACGAAATATTCTGCATTGTTGAAGAAAAAAAATCTTTTTTCATTTAATTGTCAGATTTCAGTATTAATTCTGTCCACAGTTACATCTATGGACATCATGACTCTGTTATGCATCATTCAAAAACGATAAGAACTTTTATATTCTCCTCCAAAGTAGAGTTCTACATGGGATGAAATCTGTATTCTATATCCTTGTCTACAGGATATTTGATATTCTGCTTCTACTCCACCATCCCAGACTGTTTTCGTATCTTATTCTCTACTGCACAAAAAACCCATGTAAGAGAAAGACTAAAAATTTCGATTCTAATTCAACTATGATTTGTGTAATCGTCATGACTGTAAAACGCGTTTTCTTAATTTTGAACGTAGAAACATCAACTTTTGATTATTTTTCGGACTCCTCACTCGGGCAAATGGTTGGCGTGGTACTAGGTTCATCTTTGGTATGTTTTTTACATCCGACACTAATATCTACATTGTCGTGTAAGCAGACACGCTGCTGATTCAGGTCAAAAATCGATTAAAATCAAGTGTTTTCATTGTTTTTGTACACGGCAATATTCTATATTTAGCTGATTGGTAACAGCTTGCTTGTGCCATTATGCTAGAACATGATCTTTTAAATTTCCAACAATAATTGAATGCAAAATTATAAGATACTTCAAAACTTTCCTAAGAATAGAATATCATAAATTATCTGGCCGTTTGTCTTCTTTCTTCTAAAACTATTTCACTTGTACTAAAAGTACATTGAAGCGTTACTGAACTAGCTGAAATTTATAATAACCATTTTGCACTCGTACTAACGAGGAAACCTGTTAGGGCGGCAACGTTTGATTTCAATGAAATTTTTTCCATAGATATTGCGTAGTGACCTGTTGAAAACTTTTAAAGGGTTCTAGTTTATTATTTTATTCTTCTCCTATATTGTGTTGTATGTAGGATTTTAAAAATTCGTTTTTTCATCAAAACGTTTTTCATGAATTCGAGTAAAAATTGGTGTTGAATAACATTCACTTTTTTTCATTCATTATTATAATCATCATTATCATCGAAATCATTATTATTGTCAGAAAATAGTTCTTCAGTAATTCATTGAGTGCCAATATCAAAATTGAGTGTTTTATCATTTACGAAAGACTATGATTTACAATCATATATATATATATATATGCGACATTTTCAAATAGTATTTTTGCTACTTTTTCATCATTCCTCGTAAGTAGAAGTCAATGTTAAACGATCTGAAATAAAATCAGTCAAAACACCTATAACACCATTATTTGGATTTATCAGGGTATTACCGATAAGATAAGGTTGTGCCGAGTGACAAATAGAAAAACGCTGATTCTAGCGTTCTTTCTTGTTCAACATATCACGTGGAGATAAGTATCTGCAGTATTTAGTTGAATGACCTTATTAGGACGTTACTACATGTCAAAGAAGTTAATGAACCAAAGAACAGTGTGTGCTGTTAAGTTTCCTTGATAAAACGAATTGTGTGACAAGAAAATGAAAATAACTAAGAAAACTAACCTTTCTCAAGGATATAACTGATGTTGAATAATACCAGAAAAAACACAGTGTCAATAGGCTCGTACTTTTATTAAATAATAAATTTTTGCAATCTTACACATTATACAATATAGAAATAAAATGAAATTATGCATAGCTTTTTAAGGAAGCTCATTATACTAGAATCATTTTAGGGTTTTCATCAGGATACTAGGGGATATCTACCGAAAAAAATTCATCGAAAACGGAAATGGCTATCGGAGGAGATTCCCTGATAAGCTGGGCATAATTCAGCACCCAATTGTTGCACTAATTATGTCGTTAATTCTAGCGTAAAGCAGTTTTGATACCCTGTCTCTACCCTACAACTCCATTCCTCTAATCTTACCCTACCATGCAGGATTCTACTTTCAGGAAATAAACAAATCAGAGGATCTGAAACTTTCACAAACCTTCATTTTCATCACTAAGAAATCTTGCTGTTAATTGTTTTAAGTCGAAATTCAAAAAGTATTCTTATTACAGTGGTTCCGAAGAAGGAATTACCTCTGTGATGAAGTAAACGACATGTTCGAAACTTTTTTTTCTTATGTTCAAATGTCCATCCAAAACAAAATAATACGTCGATTGTAGAGCAGGTGATGACCTATTCTCGTCAGCTATCATCATGCTTTATAGTATTAATTGAAGAACTGTTATGTATTTGTGTAAGAAACCGTATGTTTGGAATAGAGAAAAACTAGATAATTTATGGCAGGTGTCTTTAGTATTCTTATCTTCAGCTGTTAGACGCATAATAGTCCACTATTGCTAACTTCTACTTTCAATTTGAAACATCTTATGTGATGCAGCTTGATTAGTACATTCAAACATTTGGCGAAATGTGAGAAAAAACTTGATTATAATTTTAAATTGTATACATCTTACTTACACTATAGACATTTCCAGTTTGCATATTCTTTTGCCCCAGTTGTAAGATAACCTAATCCTGTGGTGACAATTTGAATTCTGTTCTAACAACTCTATTTAGATGGAGTGGCAATGCAAATATATCTATTGTAAATGAAAGAACAGACTTCGTTAAGAGTTTCTTCCTAAGGCACGAAATTTAGAGCTCAAATTATAGATATCGAGCTACTCTGAAGAAAACAAACCAAAAATCCATGTTACGTTGAAAATCTTCTGTCCATCTATCATAGATATTTGTGCAGATCTACTTACCAGCAGCAAATCCAGATAGAAATCGAGATATGTAGAAAAAACTGATGGCTGCATTTTTATTTTTCATTGCTTTTTCAATAGTGGCTTGGTCTGGATCGTCTGTTTCATAACCATAATAAACATACAATGTAATAATCATAAATATCGATGCTACTAATTGAAATGGCATATTCGCAAAAATAGCATTACGTCTAAAAACGAAAACATTCGTGTTTTGAACAGTATGGTCATTGTATTGATGCGATCAATAAGACGAACCTTGATAAAAATTTGTACCAATATTGCCCTGTATAAGCACCGATGAAACCACCGATAACAAATAAAACATTATGAAGTGAATCTTTTACTCGTTGACCAATAAGATGTTTTTTCGATACTTCAGGAAGATAATAATATCCATGAACATTTTTTGATGTATCATTATACACGCATTCCCACCATTTACGTGCTATCCATTGTGATGTACTGCCTTCTTTTTGACATGGAAATGGATAACCACGTGTCCATGGAACGATGAACTACATTTTGAGAAGGAAATCAATAAAATATTAGTTTTTCTTTAAATCTAACACATATTTTAACGTACACCATTATATAAATTCGGTCCACCTATGTTGACTCCCATGACAAAACTAGTCGTTAGTACAACTATGACGACAGACAAAAGTAATGATGATGTCCATTTCTAGGTTAGTAATCACAATTATTTAATAATAAAACATCAGAATAAAACATATATGAACCAATAGATAGCAAAAACAAACAAGACTCAATCAATGGTGAAAAACCTGATTGATTATGTCTTCGACTGCATAAATTTCTGAACCGGCAATATTAGTTCCTGTTGGTATTTGTGATCGTGACGAAGTGACTGCATCATCATCAACAACATTATCATTTTGTATACTTGACATAGTCAAATTTAATAATAATAACGAGAAAATATTGAGCGTTCTATGAATTAACCACAAAATATTTAATACCGAATAATGCTGTCGGTTGATAACAAAAGATAAGATAAAAAGATGTCGATTAATGCTACACAATTATATTTATTTAGCGCGAAGGAATCTAATTATATTCATCTGTAACTAAGATCCTTTCTTTCTAAGGGTGAAATATTTCGATTAACGAAAAAAAAACACAAACTACTCAGATTTACTGTTCATCACTCATACATGGACATCGGAGTGAGCCAATGATTTAGATCCCTTCAGAATAAAACCTTCCATGCGAATTGTGTTATTAGTAGAGATGCTGTGTTTCACTTGTACAAAAAAGACAAGAGTGAAAGTTATTACCAACTAGAGTTATTTACTTTTTATCTATCGGTGATCAATGTTATTCTTAACATGCATGTATGTATTTATCACAAGTACCAGACAGAATCAAGAGAAGAACTAAAACGAAAGGATTCGTATTGTTCGTAAAGGAATACAGTACTCGCTGAGTGCAATTAAGTTTCTCTTTCTTTTCTTACAATGCAATACAATGAATCTGAATTAATTTTCGAATCTATCAGAACTACAGTACAAAATTGATTGTAGAATAGTTAATATTTGATATAATAGAAGTAAACCCGACTTTAGTTCTAGTGTATGCATGTGATTTGATGAATCAATTTTAGTATTCAATAAATATATGACAATAGAGAACAAATTAAATTCTTGTTTTCGATTTCAAAATATTTCTTATAAAGCTTCAAATAATTATGATCAAGAATCTTGTTCAGTGACTATAAGTAGTGAATAATCTCAACAAGGTAGTTTAATCTTTCCTGAGAGTATGACGACAAATATCTCCATCGTAATCGATATTTCTTATCACATGATAATTCATTTAGTAAATAGAGTTACTTGATTGAAGAAGACATGAGGAAATATCTTTCACTTTATTAAGATTATCAATCAAAATTACAGAGTACAAAACTTGAACAATCTATAGAAGCAGATTCATGATACTTGTTATCAGATTGATCTGTCTAAAAGACAACATAGACAGTAACCCGCAGTGCCATGTGAGTGAGTTCAGCACTTGAGTTGCTATGGAAATATTTCACAGATGATAATCGATTTTTGTACTTATATGCATCGTCGATGATCTGATGATTACTATTATCGAAAAGTAATTTGAAATGCATTATCCTCTCGTCTCTCATCAAACACGATAGTCTTCATAATCGGATGAATGGACATATGTGCATAATCAGTCTAATAAATATCTTAGTCTCGATCAGACACATAGTGAATGATAAATGTAAAAAGATATCATTCTACGTATACGATTCTAGAGAGGAAAATTGATCTTTTTCAAATTTACTCTAAAACGGAACGCAAGAACAGGTTTTGCGGAAATATCAACCATAAATGTATTTGTCTCGGTTGGCATGTGATCGATTTGTTACTTCCTCCATTTTCTACGTGCTGTTCCGTTTTGTATTACTTCATCTCTCCCCGTTAACTTTATATTCATTCATATTGTTGCAAGTTTGAAAGAAAAGAGAAAAATTTTATGCTACCGCTTTCTATATCACAATTATCGTCCTCATTTTTTCTTTTGTGAATGACAAGCGTGTATTTTTTTTTAAAAGAAAAACGTCCGACAGGCAAGCAAAATTCATTATTACTCAACAAAATCTTTCTCTATACGTCAAGCACATACATTTACATTATGAAATTTTACTACACCCTAGCACAAGGGAGAGAAGAGAACGAGACACGGAGGGAAACAGAGAGAGAGAGAGAGAGAGAGAAAGATTTAAAATCTTCAAGACAACAAAAAAAAGAAAAAGCGAGAGAATAAAAGAGTGAATAAAGAAAGTTACAAGTGTTCCTTTTTCAAATACTTTATCGTTGTCGTCGTCATCGTTCTCCTTGCTGCCCACGAACAAAGTTGCTTAGCACCGTCTTGTCGTGTCACAAGGAATCAGTTTCTATTTGAAGAAGCACATATAAAACATACATATATACACACACACACACAACTTGTTCCGGCAGAACAATCATCATTCTATTCTTTTCGCGTTCTCTCTTGTTTTTCTTAGTGTGTTCACGGTAAGTTATTGCCAAGAAGATTATAATAAAACGCTTTGATGACAAACTAACAAAGCATATTTCCGAATGAGTTACAAAAGCGTGAGATGCTGATAAAGATAGCAAAGTAAGCCTTGTTTCATCGTATGAAATTACCTAAGAATATGATAAGCAATTTACATAAGAGCTGCTTATGATAAGTGTCACTCTTTTTTCTTCTTTTCTTCACTCAAAAAAAAACCTCTCCTATTTCACATTAAGTTAAATTATTTCCTCATCGTCAAATTTTCTGTGCGAATGACAAAAAGAAAAGAGTAGCTAGAAACAAGAAATTCAATCTGACACTTTCTCCTTGCTCTATATGAATTTTTATTTTAGATTTCATCATGTAGAGTTATAAGCCATCGATTTATTTCCTGTTTCATCAAGGAAATAAATGTTTAAAATTTACCAATACTTTAATTTATCATTTTCATATTGATTGTTGTCTTCGATGTTAACATAATATTATTCGTTCTATGAAAATACAAATTTCTCGCCATCATTCCGTCCATGGAGCGAAATTGATTCCAACAAACGATGGATGAACATCAATTTCGATTAACTGTCTTTTTCATTTTTACTCGTTTGATGTCTTTTTTCCTCTTGTTTTTTTCGTTTTTCAATTTTCATGTTTGTTGTACTGTTTGAATTATATTCGAGCAAAAGCCATCAAAGCAGCGCACCTCTGTGATATGCATTGTACATAAAAAATGTGTGTATGTGTCTATGTTTATTAAAACAATACAAAGAAAAATTGTAACAAAATTTATTTCTATTTTTTCTAACATATTGGTCGTAACTCTTTTAACCAATTCGGTATATATCGTTCGGGAAAACGATTTTCATTTATACTACGAAGATATTCATCACCTTGCTCATTATATCGAGTCCAATACTCCCATGTATTTTTATCAAGTTGATCAATATCAATTTTATCTAGCTTTTCTAATCCGAACAACCACTCTGGATAAGTTGAATCGGCTTTGATCTCTATAGGTTGTTGATCTTTTTTGTAATTAAGACCGCAGCAATATTTAACTAGCTTTTCGGGATCTGTTTCAGCGTCAATGTATTGTTGAATGGTCGTAGTTATGACAGCACCTTTTTCTATTGATAATAAAATATCTTATCATTACTGTTGCAACGAAAAAAGATTCAAGACATACTGGTAACACCACCACCAAGTTTAAGCGCAGCGCCCGATGGACCTGAAGCAGTTTTTGTTACAGCATAATGGCGCAAAGCTACTGTCGTTAAGTACGGTACACGTAGATACTTTATAGAAAACATTTATCTGGAATAGATGTTTAAAAAGTAGGAAGCTATTATCATGTCTAGTAATCTTTTCTTATTATATGATGGTAACAATCAAATTATGCAGAACAAAGAAAAAATAACAGTTAGAAGTACTCTTTACATAATATACAAACAGAAATATCAATATAGATTAGCAAGAAAGAAAAACTACTTTTATCATATTGTTTCAGTCTATTAATCCATGGTGTTTGATGGTTCACTTGAGAGATTTGGTTCATCTGTTGCTATCGTGGCTGTTATTGTTGTTGCTGTTGTAGTAGGGTTTGATTCATTTGTTGTCATTGGTTCGTTCGCATTTGTTAAATCAGTTGTTGTCATTGATTCGTTGATCATTTTTAATTCAGTCGTTTCGCCTGGCGTTTCACTAGTACAGTTAACATTTTCTAAACTATGACATATTTCAAGTTCATCATTCATTTCCGCCATTTTCTTTTCTTCTTCAGTTAATTCAGCAAATACAAGTTGATCCGTCGGCAATTGTTCGTCCCATACTATGGGAAATGTTGTTACTCGAGGTTCATCTACTGCAATATTTCGATTTAACTAAAACGAAAGGAAAAGAATGAATCATATGAATATACAATACATATATATATATATATATATATATATATTCTTTCGCTATGTAAAACATGAATTTTTTATTTTTTATTCTTACTTTTTCAAAATCGACTTTAACAGGTGGATTTTCACGTAATTCTGGATCGTCATATTCAGTAAATACATAATATCCGACACGTGCAAATTCTTGATTACGATATAATGCCAAGAGAAGAATAACCGAGACATCTACATCACTATCATTTGGTAATTTTTTTGGATCAGGTGGTGGAGCCTATTGCACGACAAAAACGAATAAAAATGAATGTAATTCACAGCTTGCATATGAGTCATGAACACATGCATAAAGCAGCATGATCCCATATACTACTAATATATTGATTGCTGAAGGCAATACTCTTTCTTTGATTGTCCTCGCTAGCATCTGTATGAGTAAGATCATTGTTGAGAAAGTTGAAGGGAAACAAAGAAGCAATTCTGCCAGTAAATAAGTTACTCTGGCCTCTTTCTTTCAAACGTTTTTGTGAGGAGCAAATTATGTTATGCATCAAAATGCATGACCTCAAAATTATTTTCAACATACCTCAAATACAAATTTGTATGTTCCTGGAGCTACCGCATCAATAACAACAACATCAAGTACTTGATCTTGTTTATCTTCTTTTGCATCGCCAACGTAAACAAGTTTAAATTCAAGTTCTATGAATTTTTAAAAAAATTTATGTTCATTACTATGAGTTTTTATTACAGATGAAATGTAAACAAGAAATTTACCTTGTGTTAGTTGTTCTAAACATTCGAATTTTATTTCAAATGTATAATTTGATAAGAACTTTGCTGGATTATTATGAACACTTACATTACTTATCATTACTTTCACCATGTTTACACTTGTAATTAAGAATAGAGGATTTTTTTTATTAATTTTGTTCTTTTTTTTTCTAAAAGAATAAGAATAAAATATAGTGTAATTTTCTTTCTTTTTTTAAAGAGAAAAAAAACTTTTTTAAAAAATATTGAAATATTCAATCAATAAAAAACCAAGAGAAATTATTTTAGTAAGTACAAATTAATCATCTACAATTTTTATTCGTTTTGCATTATTCTTCAACAGTTGTTTTCCTGCTTCGGTTATTCTCTGGCAGCCACTTAAATCGATTGTTTCAAGTGATGGACAAGCGTGGCCGATTAATGATAAGTTTTTATCATCAAGTTTTTCACATGAACTTATATCCAAATATTTTAAATTTGGTAACGAATGTAAAGCAAAACGAAATAAACGATTGGTTAATTGTATGCATTGTCGTAATTTAAGAGATTTTAAACGTCTTAAATTGTTGATTGAATAAAAATATTCGTTGAATGACTTGTGTTCAGTTAACAGGAATAGTATTCGTTCAGAATAATCATCATCCTTATTAAAACTGAAATCTTTTAATCGAAGTTTAACACACGACGATGATATATATGTTGGCAAACGACATTGACATGGAGCTTGATGTGTTATTGTATGTGTCCATATAGGTAAGTCATCAATAAATTGTCGATGAATATGTGTTTGATCTAGCCATTCAATCGTTTTACCTATACCACATATTGATAAACCAATGAATGCAAAATCATCGATATTCGTATTATAATTTATTGTTAATTCTTGTAATGATAATAGATATTTATTTATTAACAATATTGAACGATTTGATAGTGATGGACAACTACTTAAATTTATATGTGTTAGCGATAGAACAAATGAAGATTGTGTACATATATGTTTAATCACGTCATCTGTGGTATTTCTAGGTAAAGCTAACTTTTGTAAATGTGTCAAACTATTAGTTAATAAATTAACAAGATCGATTTCATTCAATGGATAAAGTGTTTGTATA
Organism: Rotaria macrura; assembly: GCA_900239685.1. Classification (NCBI taxonomy): domain Eukaryota; kingdom Metazoa; phylum Rotifera; class Eurotatoria; order Philodinida; family Philodinidae; genus Rotaria; species Rotaria macrura. The sequence goes on from OENT01000670.1 coordinate 22,888, forward strand.
TCAAGATTGTTCAATCGTTTCAATGATGATAATGATATGTCTGATGATTGATTGAACACTAAAACAAAACCGTTCAACATTTAATAGATATCATATATAATTATACGATATGATTTATGTTCACAAGGTTATAATAGAATTTAGTAGAGAAAATCATATAGAAGAAGAGTAAATTTAAAACCAAGTAAGTAATGTTAGTTCGTATGAACATCATCGACTGCAATGAGTAAGTAACACACGTTGAAGAAGTGTTCGTATCCACGTTGATATTTGAGAGTATCATCAGAGAGAGCGAGAGAGAGAGAGAGAGGGGAACTCGGGAATATATTTTTTCACTCACGACTAGTACTATTACTTTGAGAAGATTCTGTACCTTTGGTTTATCACGACAGTAATATCAAACGTTAATGTTATGTTTATAATTGAAAATTCTAATAAGAATAAAATCATTTTTCGAATTCCAATTCGAAACTTTGCATAGTGATAGACTTCATCATGGAGGATATATTCAGTTCAATCCTCACGAAATTCAAAAATGAATTCTACTACAACTAAGACATCCCGATTTACAAGTAACTCTTCATTCTGACCAGTTTCTCGTAAGAGTTTGAACGATAATATTTTTCATAGATAACTTGTTTTATTCAATTGACATTTCTATAAATTCGATCTTGCACTAATAGATACTTTTGAGACAATAAACTTTTAATATCGATTTTTCTAGTCAAAAATACGTAATTTATATGTAATGCTGCTTAAAAATACCAATATCCCAGTAGTGATACTATAATATTTTTTCCAACTTTTGAAAGAGTCTCTATTGATGTAGTATTTTAGTTCAAAAAAAAACTCGGTTAACCCTTTCCGGCCGGATGTTGCCATATGGCAACATTTTCCCCTATAGGGGTACGGCGTTTTTCAAATAGCCGGCCGTAAAGGGTTAAATACATGTGCATGACTGAAGAACAAGACCACAACACAACGTGCACTAATCATCATAAACAATCGGATATAAATAGTTTCGAATAGAATGTGTCTTTTAATAAGTCCAATCCTGTAATACAAACTAAAAACTTGTCCATACTTACTTGTAACTAAAAGAACTCATTTTTTTATGTAGATCAGATTCATAAAATCTCATCCTAAAACTATTCAATATAGAAAAACATTTGTTCAACTCGTGTAAATCTTATTCATTCGCATTAGATTTTTTCTCCTTTCGAAACCTAAGAATTTACCGGAGAAAAGCTAACGCTTGTATAGTGAATGTCTAGATTTAAAACGAAATTCAAAACTTAAATTATACGAATATTTATAACCGTTTGTTTTCATTGTTATCAATTACCTGGCAAACGTGTTGTTTGTTGATGAGTAACGGAAATATTCATTGGTATATTTAAAAATACACATAATTCTTTTAAATTTGATGCATATTGACTAATAGCAGAAAACAATGGTTGACAACCAGTATGATCAAGTTGCAGACGGCCAACAATTAATGTTTGTAAATGATCATCAAGAAGAAGAAGAATATGTAATAATGTCGATACATGTAAAGTACCATCAATATGAAAATAAGTTAAATTCGATGGTATTGTACTTAATAAACGTTTTATCTGTGTGTCACATGGTAACGATGGATCAAATGATATAGTTAGTGCTTGAAAACGTTCGTAGTGGTTTTGAAAAAATGCACAAACATTTTCGAAGGTAACAATCGTACGATGTTCAATTGCATTTGGAAATGAACGTAATGGAATACCAAGTAAATGTAATTCTTCAACATTCGGAAATGATTTCATTAAACAATTGAATGAATAATCTGATAAATGTATATTGCCATTAAAATTGAGTCGCGTTATTGATGGAAATATATTTGTATTCTCAGAAAATTTGTGTGATAAGAAAAAGAATTTATAATCACTTAGATCAAGTTTTTCTAACGATTTACAATTCGAAAGAAGTTCATAAAAAATACTTGAATCGATTAATCTTGTTGATCGTGCAAATGATAGACTTCTTAATTGATTAAGACATAGACGAAATGATTCTGATGTTTGAAGTAATATTTTTAAATCTGTATAGTTGAAATTTGATAATGATAAATTTTCGATACCTTCCATTACTATGACTTTGTCAAGAAGTGTTATGCCAGTAGAAGATTTTGGTGAAAGTATGATTGAATGTAGATGAGAATAAGATGAAAAAGATGAAAGACGTGTATATATTGCTCGACTTGTTAAACGAAGACATTTCCAATCAGTTAATGTTAAATGAGCCAAAATTACATCAAAGATCTTGTAAAAGACAAAAGAAACTTTCGAAAGAATATTAGTTTTCTTCAACTTACTTCAACCGGCAAAGTTTCCATTTTGGTTCTCAAATACTTCTACCAAAAAGAAAATATAGAAGAAAAAACAAGAATGAAAAATGCAAGTAACAAATCGAAAAAAAAGCGTTCTATGATAAGAGACCATCTTTATATATGCATCGTTTATTTAGTATAGAACAGAACACCTTTTGCTTTTTTAATTTCTTTGTCTTCTGCTCATTCACTTTTTTTTGTTGAAAAAAAAAATACGACAAATAATGTAACAGAAAAAAAAAAATTTTTTTCTTTATCGATGAACCTATGTTAGAAATTATACAAGAGACAAAATGATATAACACACACAAGCACATAGAGAATACATATTTCTTGTTTTTTCTAACAAAAAAAAATAAATGTTAATAACATCGTAGAGACTATATACAAATACGAACAATGAAGTTAAACATTATTTACTTCCACTTGGCTTCATATTAGTACCAACATTTTGAAATAAAGAAAATCTATTTAAAACAAAAATGAAATTGCTTAAGGGTTCACTTGTTTTTCTCTCATCTAAACATCACTTACGCTTCAAAATCGAGCTTTTGTTTTGATATGCCACTTAATGCAAATTCTTCACTAACAATAGGTACACCTTTTTTACACAAGTCTTCATATTCACTTTTATGCACTTGTGCAACAATACAAACTAAATCTTTTCCTGGTTTATTTGCATTGATTTTATCGATGAATTTTCCACCAGCTGCTTCAATTATGTCTTTTAAATCGTCGTATGGTGGCGACGTATCTTTCGTACAGAATATTTTGTAATTCTCAAATATTGGATGTTGCTTAGCTAAACGAACACTTTCACGTAATTGAAAACCATAGCGTGTTTCAGCATTGGTATCTTCCAAATAATATTTTTCATAGGGTATATAACGATTTTCTTTAATCATTGCTTCAATCCACGTTGGCGATAATATATGAGCACCACGTGCAAGACACATGAAGAATTTTTTTGTACGTCTTATACGGTCAACAACTAATGCATCGACTTGACATGATTCATCCATGATTTCAAAACCTAATTTACGTAATGTATCTAGATGACTTTGATCGAAATTCTAGAGGAAATAATTGATTTAAAAATAAATTTAAAAAAATAAATACATTGAAAGAAATTCTTACTAAATGACTACTAAGAGCTATTCGAACAGGTCGATCATGTGCTGAAGCTTCTTGTTCCGGTTGTTGTTGTTCAGCGGTTGTAACTAATTTTGTTGATTTTCGACCACGTTTTGGTGTTACAGGATCAACAGGAGGTGTTGGATCAGTAGTTACAGCTTGTTTACGGCGAGTATTGGTTGTTGGTGTAGGAGGTGTTGGCGTTGGTGCTGTTGTTGTTGTTGTCGTTGAACGACTAGAAAGAAGTATAGAGAAAACAATTAATGTTTTGAAAAGTACGAACACAACATGCGTAACGGGAATTTTGACAAACAGCAATTTTCGACTGAATTTTATAAAATATTGAACTCTGTCATTATTTCTTTAGGAAATAAACCGTAAGAGAAAAATCTATGGAATGATCAGTTAACACATATGTTACGGTAATATTTTCGGGTCGAGGAAAATTGCTTGATGCGAAAGAACATCGAGAACTTAACAATAAAATAACTGAACCATTTTCACAAAAGTTTTCAGTTCTTCAAAATTCTATTTTAGTACCGTATGCTAAATTTCTTACAAGAAATTCTCTTTTGGTTAGCTGAATAATTGTCTATAGATCATGGTTAATGATATAGGTCTTCTTGCAATCCCTTTATTCCCACACTCAAAGTCGCATCAGAGTCCAAAACGAATAAGAAAATTTCGATTAGATCCAGCTTTGAAAATTTCATATTCGAGAGCAAAATTATTTGAACATCTCCATTTATATTTGATTTAATTCGATTCAGACGTATCGAATCTAATTCTACTACGATGCGATTTAATTTAAGTTTTTGATTTACACTACTATAGCTGATGAGTCCGGGAAGAAACTTTTGTTTTGCCATCATAAATTTTACGACTTTTATCCGCGCATATCATTATGATCGACAATAAGTTTGCTATAAAAAGAATCCATGCTTGATAATATTCCACAGCCTGAAATTTTGGATGAATTTTCATCGAATGATTTGACTTTTCTGCATAGACAAACAGAGCATACTAGACTATAGTGTCGTCCTATTCTTAATCACAAAAAAAAGATCTCGATGAGATTAATGATCTAAAAACAATTGTCATCTATTAATGGATTTTCAGCTAATTTTGATCTAATTATGTTTTTCTAAATCATTATTCCTCAAGATCGTTTCAACTATTGTATAGGAAATATTAACAAGGATTAAAAAGAGATTCACAAATCAATTTATCGAATAATGAAGACTTCTATGATCGTTCAGTGACTGAATGAAATCAAAGTTTTAAGCTCAAGTTTTTTTAAGTTCCAGATAAGAAAAAAAACCATAGTATACAATAAGTAGTTCACATTTATCCCTTATAATGGATACAAACAGTAAAGTAAACATACGTTCGTTTTGTAGTAGTCGTCGCAACTGGTGTTGTACTCTTACGCTTTCGTCCCACAACTTTAGTGAGTACAGGTTCTTCATTTTCCCCACCAGTATCCATTTGTTCGTAAACATCGGTACTGTCTTTTTGTTTTTTCGCTTTTTCATCTGGACTTTGGGACGTATCGATTGGTTGTTGCCGAAGACTAATACGTTTTTGTGATACTGCTGAACTACTACGTCCACCACGAGTTGATCGACGACCTGTTGTTATTACTGCTGCTGCTGCTGCAGTTGTTGTTGTTGGCGCTACTGCTACTGCTGCTGGTGGTGGCGGCGGCGTCGGTGTAACCAAATTTTTAGCTTGTTTTTCAAGATCATCTAAATCAACATAATCATCAGTATATGGAAATGAACGATTTCGACCACTTGAAGCACGAGCTTTAATACGAGCTGTTTGAAAGGGAAAAGAAACGTGAGACAAAATAATTCCTATCTACAGATTAGCTTACCAGAAACTCGAATGTTCGAATTAGCATTTGTTTGAATAGTTGATGGGGTTTCATCAGGTGTCGTTGGTTGAGTATCATTGATTTTTTTGGGTGATTCTTCTGCTTCAGTCGTTACTGTTTCTTCTAATGTTGTATTATTAACTTCAGTATCGATTGTTGGCGGTACAATAGCATGACGACGTGTACCATGTATACGTGTACTGACAACACGAGCTCGTGCTGCAGCACCACCACGACGGCCTCGTGCACGTCGAGCATTTCGCCGAGGAATGCCACGTTGACTACGACCTGATACGGCTTCAGATTCTTCAGTTGTTTCATCTTCACCTTCTTGTTCTTCGGCTTCTCCTTCATCGTCTTCATTCTGTTTTTTAGTTGTATCAATTGTTGAAGATTGAACGTCTTCGGTAGCAACATTAGCTATAGAACGAGAACGAGAACATAACATAGATGAAATATGTACTCGGTAACAAATGAATAAGTTTTTCTTGCTAAGAAACTTACGAATATCTTGTGTGGTTTTTTCTTCTGACTCAGTGGAAGTTGTTTCTTGAGTTACTTCTGTTGTTGTTTCTTGCTCCTGCTAGTATGAAAATGATATTTATGTAAATATATATAAATATTTATACTATCTTCTTTTCTCTTACATTTGTTGTTGGTTGATCTTTAGTATCAATTTCATTTATTGGCATGACATCTTCATTGACGATTGCTACCGTTTCTACTTCTTTTTCTTCTTGTTCACTCGCTAATGTTGTTTCTGATTTATGTTCTACCATCTTCGCTATTGGTTCATCAGTATTTGTTCTTGACGTGAGTTCTATGAATAGTAGCAAATGTTTCTTTAGAACCATTCTCTTATAATAATAATGAAGAAGCCTCCTATCGATTGTCTATAACTGAAAAATCGATTTAACTTCTTCTATAATGACTAGACTGACTATTGACGTCAAGTTTTCAACATCTGCAGAATTGATTCAAACTGACTTCTTCCGAACAAAAATAAATTCAAATTATTCGAACAAAATGATTACAACGAGGTGGATACAATTGTACACAATTGAGGATTTTATTTTCCGGAAAACTTGTGGTCAGCTTGAATAAAGGAAATATAGGTTTGTTTCAATTAGAAAGAACTCTATTTCGTTCAAGGATTGATCATTGAATTTAGGAGACTATAACATCCGTGCAAATTTTCTTGTGATTCTTCTATATTTCGATTGATTGAATCTTGTTACTGATGAACAATATCCTTCTGTTGGAACTAGTAGTGGTTAGATACAGAAACTATAATAATCATTGTTAAGTTAAGTATATATAAATATATATATACATATGCCATTAATGAACAGACGTAGAAAAGAACGATTTGATACTTCTCAAATAACAATCACAACAATTATGGAGTATGTATTTAACTAGAATGGACTATCAGAACGTATTGCGAAATGTTACAACAGCATGGTTATACTGTTTGATGTAACATCGTGATGATTCTTTTCATGTTAATAACCAACAAGATCTAACATAAACTGACTTTCACATTTTTAACAAAAACGACACGTCAAACTATGTTCTAATATCTGATCAGTATTGTGTGATAATCCTTCCTGAGATCATTGCTTTAATTATTTCTAGTTCTACGATTATTGAAACACGTGTGATGTTGTTTAATTGATTTTGTTTCTGTCTTTCTTGAATCAACTATACCTGTTTGATTCGTTTCCATTTGTTCAATTTCAGCAGATTCGGCAACACGATTTGCATTAATAGTAACTTCAACTTGTTGTTTAGATGCTGTATCATCGTTATTACTTTCAGCATTTTCAAGTTGTTCAACCAATTTTGATATAGGAACTACTTCACATGTTTCAGATGCTGGTCTTGGTGATGAATCATCAATTTGTTCATCAAGATTATATTGTTGTGTATCATTGCATAGAGCAGGCGTAGATGAATCATTTGATTGTTGCGCATCATCCGATAAATTTTCTTTCGGCGAATGTTCCTTTTCCTCTTTTTCATTTGTTGTTGTCTCAGTAATATCGTCGTTTGTTGACTGAATATTATTTGTTGATGTCTCCACTATAGGTTCATCTGCTTCAGTGAGAATCGGTGTTGTTGTTGCACTAGTTTCTTCATTAGTTGTTTGAAGATCATAAGCTTGTGTTTCCATCGGTATATTTTCATTTTCAGTAGTATTGATTGTTGCACTAGTGTCTTCAGCTGTCGCTTGAAGATCATAAGCCTGTGTTTCCGTGGTGGGATTTTCACTTTCATTAACATGTGTTGCTTCTTCTTCAGTTTTCGATTGAGGATTATAACCACGTGTTTCTATTTGGAGATCTTCGTTTTCAGCGAGAATTGTCGTTGTAGTCGTTGTCGTTGTAGTAGTAATGGTTGTAGTTTCTTCTTCAGTTGGTTGAAGATGATAAACTTGTGTTTCGGTTTGAGGAGTCTCTTCACTTGTTGGTTGAAGCTCATAATCTTGCGTTTCTGTTTGAACTTTTTCAGTTTCAGTAAGAATTGTTATTGTTGTTTCTTCCTCATCTGGTTGAAGATCATAACCTTGTGTTTCCATCGGTAGATCGTCATTGTCCGAAACAGTTGTTTTCGTTGTCGTCGTCGTTGTTGTTGTAGTAATTTTTTCAATCATTTTATCACCTTCAATATGAACTTGATGAAATTCTTCACGTTTGCTTTCAATAACATCAGTTACGATGTGTTCATTTTCAATCACTAATGACTTGTTTTCATTTGGTAATTGTTCAGCTGGAGAAACAACGGCATCAGTTGGTTGAAGTGTATATGCTTGAGTTTTATCTATTTCAATTTCCGTTGTTGTTTCAACAATTATTTTCTTATTATCATCTTCGATAATTAGTTCTGTTTGTGATGATGAAATAATTTCTATTTGATCATTATTATTTATTTGTGTGGATTCCATAACTAATGGCATAGTTGCTGGTAATGTTGTTGCACCAATAACTAAACTATTATCATCATCATTTACGTTGTTTAACATCGACGAGACTGTTGATGAAATAAATGATGAAGATTCATTTGAACCATTTGGTTTTAATACTTCATCGTCGGAATCTAATGACGAAAAGATATCGATAAATGAAAGTAAAAATGAAAAGCACTACACTGATTTATACTTTTTATACTTGTTCGATTGGGACCTAGAAGATAGAAAAAAAACCGAATGATTATCGTTAGGTTTCTTTCTTTGCATTAGTTTCGATATTTACCATTGGCATTGTTAGAATTTCCATTCCAGATTTTCATTGGTTGTGTTGGCTCCTGATCATCATATGAATCAGTGATTGTTTGGGTTGATGCTATTAAAAAAAATTAAAATTAAATAAATATTTAAACTTGAAACTAAAATCTTCTTACGAATCACATCAATATTCGTTTCTGCAACGACCTAAAAGTACAGAAAAGACTTATAAATATAAAAGGTTCATTTGAAAACACCAATCGATTTTCAAACTCAACTAATCAATCATTACAGAGACACACACAAACACGCAGTCATACCGGCAAAGGTAAATCATCATCTTCTGATGTCCATGCAGAATCCTCTTCAACTAAGGTATTCACAGGTGGTGTATAAGTTTCGTATGTTGGTTCGACAAGTGTCTTCAATAGGTTTGATAAAATTGACTCTGAACGTAAAAACTCGACAGAGAATATCAATACTTACACTTTTATTCGTTTGTATTTCCTTTTGTTCTTGAAATAGACACATAATATCACCTAGTTTGATTTCATCGCCATCATGTAATGCATAGCAAACATTTGGTTGAAGTTGAATCTAACGAGTAAAAAAAACAAATGAATGAAAATTTCAACTGCAGACTAATGTAAGCATTTCATTTTCTACCTTATTGTGGAACGTTTTATTACTACTACCGAGATCGGTAATAAAATATTGCCCATTAGTATTCGTTATTTTAGCATGTTGTTTTGAAAGTGACTGAACGATAAAAAAAAACAATTAAATTTTATTAAGTGAGAAAACGCCAAAAGAAAAATCATACGGGAGCAGATATAACTAAATCCGATGGATTTGCTCGGCCAATTATTGTTTCTTCTGATAATAAATCGAAACACAAGAGAATGTATCAACTTCGTGATAATGGAAAAAGAATCAATTTATACGTACTTCCAATTTGATATGTATTCGAATCAGTACCACTGATAATCTTTAGTGACGCTTCCTTATAAAGTTAAAGAAAGAAGATTTTTTACTTCGAATATTTGTTTTGTTGAAGGACAAAACTAGACTCACTGATTCAATCGCTGATGAATTTTGTAAAAGACTTTCATCACCCGTTATTATCTGTGTATTATCAAGATCTGTCATTTCGTTTTGATTTTCAACAACTATACGCGAATATTCTTGATATAAATGAATAGAATATCTGTATTTTCCTAATCTTTGTTTAATCTCACTAGTGACATCTATTCTTTGTCTATTGTCAAAGTCTTTTCAAATATTTTTATTAATTTATAAATAGAAAAAAATGTTAAAAAAACATTATAAACATATACAATATCATAGTTATTAATTAAATTTAGTTAGTTATAAAACAGTACTGATAGTTAGAGGCATCTATAATTGCACTTATTTCATGAGAATATAGTTTTCCGTTCTTTTTTTCTTCTTTCGTTCATGGAAAGAAAGGGCATTGAGTCTCATTAAATTAGAGAGAATGCCGAATCATATCATATGACTCTTTTTTTTCTCTTCTTGTCAGGCAGTCGTGCATTTCGACATAACTGATGGGGAAAATTTTGCATACATATAAATATATAACCATTTATAGAATATCGTTTTCCCCCGAACGATAGATAGATCATTTTATCATAGTAGCTCTTGATATCTTTTTCTCTTTTTTTTTGAATTGCGCAAATTACAATTCACATTTTATTTTATAGTAAAATATATAAATATTGACTTATACTGATAAACTACTACACCTCTTCATCTGGAGAAAAAATATTTTTCATCTAATATCTTGTCTATCACCGGTTTGAAGAGCGATCACCTGACTATTTGCCCGTGGGTTAATCTCTATTTTTCTCTCATTCTATGTTTTCTGGTGCGTTCTTTTAACAGACTATAGAAGCATATATAAAGGTCGAGCCCGTTTGAGAATAATATTATTAAAACACATTATTCATTTAGATTCTTTTTTTTTCACGAGAAAGTCTATTTCAACGTAAAGTATAGACGTGGCGATTCTTATTCTTACTGAAAATATCTCATTAACTGCCGAACATGTCAACAGTCGATCCAAATCTAGTAATCTATGCTAACATTACATTATTTTTTGACTACTAGTTTATTTTATCTTGCGTAGATTACTCAATATCATCAAACAATAATTATTGGTTGTGGTGTAGCCGGTCTATCGGCCGCCAATCAATTACACAACTCTGGTTGTGAATCTGTTTTAATTCTTGAAGGTTCAAAACGTATCGGTGGTCGCATCCTCACCGAATACTTGGATGATGATTCGTCAAAACCACTTGAAATGGGTGCATGTTGGATGCATGGTTTACAAGGCAATCCTGTGTATGAATTAGCTGTACGTGAAAAATTTGCACAACACACAGGTACAATACTCAATTTTGATATTGGTACATGTGTTGATGAAAATGGTCAACAAATTTCGGGTGAATTACATAATGAAGTTGATCAATTTTTTGAAAGCTTACTACAAGATACCAGAGATGTATTTGAATTTCATGAACAAAGCAACACACAACTATCATCTATAAGTATACATAAAGTATTTCTGGAAAAATTTGCCAATTTTTTTAATTCAAACGGAAGTGATAGTGTAACGCGTTCATTAAAACTCAAATTACTTCAACGAAGGTATGAAATTTTGACGCAAACTCATAAGCACATAAAACAAATGATGAACAATGTGTTTTCATATTTTTTTTTGTTCTATTTTCGTATAGATTTGATCAAGAAACAGGTGAATGTGGTTGTCAATCCATGGAACAAGTATCCTATTCGGAATTTGGTTCATATCAACGACCAAAAGGTCCCGACATGGAATTTCCATCGGGTTATTCAACATTAATTCGTTATTTATGTTCACAAATACCAGAGAACTGGATCGAATTCGAACAATTCGTTGAAAATATACTATGGGATACAGATGATCGTGTGAAAATTACTTGTACGAATGGAAGAATTTATGAATGTGATCATGTTGTATGTACGATTCCATTGGCTGTTATGAAATGGAGTTATAAATCATTATTTAGTCCAGCATTACCCGGTAAAAGAAAATTATTTTCAGCGACAAAACAAAATACGATAATTTGCAAATGACTTTCCTTCTCATTTCAGCATGGAAACTTGAAGCAATCCAAAAAATGGATATGGGTACCGTAGATAAAATCTATTTGTTCTATGATAAAATCGATTTCTTTGATGGAGATTCATTGGCTATTGTTTATGATCGTCAACATGATACGTTAGATATAAAGAGAGAATGGTACAAGAAAATATTTCTATTTCAAAAGGTCTATGATAATGTTTTATTATGTTGGATAACGGGTGATGAAGCTATTTTCTGTGAACAATTGAATGAAAAATATATTGGTGATGTTTTAACAAATCTCTTTCGAAAATCGTTAAAAGATAATGATATACCAACGCCGACAAAAGTTATTCGGTAAGATAAAATAATCTTCAGCTTTGTCTCATTCGATTCCATTTATTTATTCGTATTTTCATCATTTAACAATTCTAATTTATAACTCTAATCATTGATTAGTCTAAATGCAGAAATGTTCACATAGAGTTCATTAAGAAATTCGTGTTAAGCTCGTTTCTGTTGTATTCTTACCGATAATTGAATACAAGCACGATTTCTTTCATAATAGTTATAAATTATAAAATCATGAGATTTGAAATGAACATTTTAGTTGAATTTATTTTTGATTCTTTGTTTTTTCTACAGAACTCAATGGTTTTCGAATCCATGTGCAAAAGGTTCATACTCGTATGTACCTGTTGGTGCGTCATCATTTCAACATATTCGAGATTTGGCTGAACCTTTGAAAGTTCGGAAAAAAGTACGTTACTTTGCTACTTGAGAACGAGTCAATTTCATGAACAACCATAGTACTGATATATGTTTTTATACTTAAAGTCCTTTTAGTAGTCTCTCAGAAGGGCAGAACCCGATTCATGGACAACACACGTTGACACAAAGCGCAGGTAGACGATTTCTTGGGATGATAAATATATATATGTCTATATATCCCTACTTACCTGAGAATTGTTGAATACGCTTGTTCGTCGGTTTTGCTGTTGTTTATTTATCTAGGCTCTGCTCGAATGATGACGATGAAGAAGATAAATAGGTTTGAAAATTGTTCTTTTCTTCTCTACTAATATTAAACTCTCATGAAAATTTTTCTTTCCTAAAATTAACATCTCATTTTTAGCCACGAGTACTATTTGCCGGTGAACATACCCATACTCGTTACTATTCAACAGTCACTGGTGCATATATAACCGGTCGAGAACAAGCATTACAAGTTGCACAACAGTTGAATGCTAACAACGATACGGAAACATTAGCAAAAGCTAATACTGATGATTTCACTAAAATTCAATGGAAACGTGATGAACCACCCTGACAAACTCCCGTATCAAGTTGTCATCGAGAGTCGATGACGACTACACATGACGGTACTGGTCAAGCACCCACCGATTCAATGATGGAACAAGATGTTGTCTCAAAACCTAACTGTGGTTTGACAAAAATAATCTTTTCGTCTATTACGGAAGTGGGTTACCAGACCGTTCTCTACGTCAAGGAAATTGCGATGAATTTATTGGTATAAGTACTTTCGAATTTTTTTTCTCATATTAACACTATAATAATCCAGTGTTACACACATATCTATTTTCGTCTTTGAAACATACTAATCTTATCGCTACTTAATCAAACAGGTGTATGTTGTGTTTTTCTTCTCAACACATTTATTCAATAAAACTAATCATCTCGTCTAGAAACTAGATCGGTTCCGAATTCTTATTTCCAAAAAAAAACCTTCATCGTAATGTACAAAATAATTTATTTTTAAATTATTTAAAATAACGCAACAAAAGAGAAAAAATTATACAAAGTTCGGTGGAAGCATAAAAAAAGATAAATTCGAAGGAGCTTCAGTGTCGTAGAATTCGATTGATCGAACCATTTCATGTGCAATATCCATGTGAATGGAACCGAAGATATCTTCTGGATTTTTATCATTAAAATAAATTTGATTTATTATTGCTAGTTGAAGCTGACTTTCTGAATACAAAACATAATGATTTTCTACGTTCTCACTGAATCGTAACAACAACATACTTCTTGCCCAATTCGGGATTTTTTTCGATCTTCGACGTGATAGAGCCATATGAGTATCATCAAGCTCATCATCATGAAAAATGGTCATATCGTAATTATTTGTTGAATTTGTTTTATTGCTATATTCTGCACTTGGATTTATTTCACGGACAATGTTTGATCTGCACAAGTAGATAAACAAATATATATGTAAAGTGTAAAGAGCATCGGCATACCCTTTAATGCGTTGAAATCGACTAGTCGGGTGCAGATTACTATCGGTGTTGTTATGGATTGGTGTTTGTGATTGAAGAAAAGAGCATGTTTTCTTGAAGAGCTGACGACGAAGCTTAGATTTGATTGAAGGGTTCGAGTGTTTTGTTTTTGCCACAATTGATGTATTGCACGAACGCACGCACTAGAACATAGATATGAGAATATTTAGATGAAAACTTCATTCTTATTTACTTTGACAGGATTGCAAAAAGCCATTGCGAATGTAATATTGTATTACGTAAAATTTCGAAGAAGAAATGTAATGAGACTGACGCTTACTGTCTGCTTATATACAGTAAATCTCATTTAGTGTAAAATGGCTCAAAGTGTTCCAATATTTAAGTCTAATCAAAGAACTGTACCGATGGTGGGATTGATCAATTAGATTATAAGCTTATTATGTTATCTCTTTCTTCTTCGTCATTGATTGATCTCGTTCTATTTTAATTGGAGGAAAAAAATTCTTTCGTTGAAAATAATGGACGAATAATAAAATAGAGTAATCTTCCAAATAAGTGTCTATTCGATAACAAATTCAATGGATTTGGTTGAATAAGTATTTTATCAGACATTTCATAACCTATTGAATAATCTAGAAACTAAAACATTAATGTATTCAATGTAAACGTGTTTAGTTTGTGATGGTCTACATCCCGTGGTGGTTTCCGATTTGGTTTCGATGACGTTTAAGGTTGCTATTGTAGTTGTTTTCACGAGAAGCCTTTGACCTCTCATTTCTAATTAAGAAGAAATTCGAACTGTTCGATTAAACATGAATCATCAGATATTAACATAATATGTTACGAATGCAAATCTTCCTATGTTTGTTGCACGAAATACTACTGTTATCTTTTATCAGCAACATAATGAGACATATTGACAGCTAGTTGTTTTTCCTTGGATATCTTGCCGTGCTTTGATTGTTTATCATAGTGCCTTCAGACTGAGCATGATCAGTGACGAGTTCTATATTCGATTATTGATTACATATGTTTTCCTCGGGCGAGACTGAGTCCGATGTTTCGTAAACACAGAGTTTTTTTGTTCAATGGAGCGATTTCTTAGGGAAAAAGAGAGTTCAGGAGACACTTAGATAAAGTCCTATTCAATACACTATGATGATTGTGGAACTTTTGTAGAACAACACGTTATAATATCAAATGTCGTTGTAGTGTGTTTTTTTATTTTCTCGTTGACGTTTTTCAGTCGAGTCTTAATAGAATTTAGAATGACGTACATCATGCTAGTCATGCAATCTTCAATACTATTTGAAAAACAAAACGGAATGCTGAAAATAGATTAAGGATTAATCGAATAAAGTTCGATCGATATCATGCGAAACAATATTTATGTGAATAGTCGCATGCTTAGATATGATTCTTAATTTGACTTGAGTCGCCGAGTCTTCTTCGTCTATTCATTTTCCTTCAATTGATGTTGTTTTTTGGCCATTGGGTTGCATTTTTCTCTTGTGCATAGTGCTTTACATTTATAATTCGCCGATAACATATTTAGCCAAATAGTTAAGACTAATTGGATTTTTCCTACTAGTTAGAAACGAAATGAAATAACCTATATACAGAGAGAGCTACATAGAAATGACTTGATCATCGAATGATGATGTAATAGTCGTCTAAGAGTAATTGATCTCGATATGGTTTAATGGTCGATGCTGTTTTATTGAGAATGCAATGTTGTAAAAACCTGTTTGATATGATATGTATTGAGGGCTTTGTATCCACTAGGGAAACAGCCATCGTAGTTTATTTTTGTTGTGATGCAGCAGTCAAAAGATTGAATAGATTAGATAAGTAGGTTTGTCACAAGTAGTCTGCATCCGTTTTTTGGTGCTGATGCGAAAGTAAAAAAATATTCTTCACTATCTGATAACCTTGTTTTTTTCTCTATGATTACTAACAGATGTTTTCGTTCTCAGATCAACCAATTTTATCAAAACATAATCAATCACAAGAAAGTAGAATAATATCATCGTAATTTATATTTCAAACTGTCTTGATTTTAATATACGGTATTCAAGTCGTACAAAAAGGAAACAAAAGGAAGCCAAAGTCGAACACGACATAAACGAAAACATTATACTTGAATTGTTTACAACAGAAGAGGAACACATAAATCTTTGTTAGTTTTAGTTAGTTTTTTTTTTCTAATAAAAACCTATATAATACATATATGTATATAGATTAATGTGAAGAAAATCAATTAATCTGACCGGTTCAATTGGTTGGTATTTAAATAGAATCAATAAATAAAAAAGCGTGTTCAAACACTCTACGAAGACACAAGTGAAGTAGAAGAAGACTAGGTTTATAGTTTCTTTTCGTTTGTTGTTTTTTTTCCAAATTATTTACGAAAGACAGTCGGGCAAACGTCATTTACATTCTATGGTCATTTCCATATTTTAACAACTGCATCACATGAAACAGTTATTAAATAAGGCGTACGTTCTTTAGACATAACTAATTGCATTGCTGTCACTGTATCGGTATGTGCTGGTGGAATATTTGCACTTGATTTCGTTGCTTTAATTTCTGTCGTCGGTGTTGTTGTTGAAGATGATTGTGTCGAAGACATATTTGTTAATAGTGTGGCTGTTGGCGGTGATGATGGATGTTTACGTCGATGATATTCTTCAATGGTTACTTCAACACCGTCAATAGTTTTTGCTTGATAGCTCGCTGTGGAAACATCATCATCAGCTGGTCCTCGACATACGATGTAGGAACGTAATGGTTGACTTAAATTCCAATTTCTTATACGCATATCTGTTCCAGCACAAAGTAATGATATTGATCCATCATATTTCCATAAATACATCGATGCAATATAGTGATTAATTGACTAAGTGATTAAAGAAAAAAAGAACAAAAACAGAGACGATTATATGATAAGAATGTTTATATTTGTCTTTATATTAGTCCAAACCTGTGTTAAACAAAGTGGTGTCGCTGGTGATGGCCAGAACACTTTTTGTCGTATTTGTGGTCTATCAATGTTCCATACAGCAATTTCATTGTTACCTTGAAATGAACTTATTAAACTACTTGGTTGATCTTGATGACGAAGTAGATTGACGACACGTGCACCTAATAATCACAAGAAAAGAAATACTCAGTTTTTATACATGGAATCAGTATTATTGTGTATGCGTTTTTTTAAAACCTGTAGGATGTCGCATTCCTTGAATACATAATTGAAAACGCATATCCCATATATCGATGAATCCACTTCCAGTACCAACTGCTAACCATGTTTGAAGTTCATCAACTTCCAACGAAGTTATTAAACCTAGAAAAAAGAAAAACATTAAAAAAACACAAAGAAACACGACAAGAAATTGTTTCTTGTTTTACGATGATTTAGATCATTTTTAAATCGAAATACAGGTGTTGAACATCTTGTATCAATGCCAACAATTAAACCTTGTGATGTAGCTAACGCTAGAACTTCTTGTGAGCCAGTATTAAAATATTTCAAATCAACAGGTACACCAACATCAATTACATCTAATTTTAAATTGTAAATTGATTCACGAATGTCACCAGTTGAACCATTAAGACTGAAAATAAAACGGTGCAAATTAGAGTTTGAATAGATGAAACATGCATTTTATATTTACTCGTATATATTAAATTGTCCATTTTCACTTAAGCATGCAAGATTTAAATTATTATCAGATGTAAATGCTAAGCCGCGAACAGGTGAAGCTAGAATGGATAGAATTTATTAACAATATTGTTATAAGTTTTAATTCTTAGAGTTTTTTATTTAGGAAATCTTTTGATGAGATGAAAAATTTTCTTTTTCATAAGACTTATCTCCGTGAAAAAGGAGTCGTCATATCTTACGATATAGAAACTTATCATTGAAGTAAAACTTTAGAGAAACGCGCAGTTGATATATCGTATATTTTTGATTTCTTCGTGAGTGAATGATTAGACTTCCGGTATAGGGTTTGGATTAGAATATACTGAGTGTTTGTTGATACCACGCAACATTGACCGATTATCGAACAGTTTTACTTTGTTTTACTATCGACGCTACTTGTTTAAGTTAAGGTATATACGAAAATACTTAATTATGTCAAAGAATAAATTGAAAGATCGAATCTAATCAACAAAGTGAACATCATTTTCTTTTGAACTCAAAATTATTATCCAGATATAGACAACAGCAAGAGATAAAAATCTTCAGATAAATAATTTGTCTGAAAAAGTTCTATAGAATCAATGAAGGATAATGTATCGAAAGCTATAAAATACGCACTATCGACCCATTTATAGATCTAACAAACCATTAGTCACGATTCAAGTTCAATGTCATGCCTGAAATTCTTTTATACATCATCCATTCTCTTTGCTAATGATAGATACAATAAAGATAAAAACAATGTATTCAACTTCAACATCATCCTATAGAATGATCGATGGATCATATAAAAATGTATCTATACGAGTTCTTAGAATTATTCGAAAATCGATCATTTTCTTTATCACTATTTCTTAAGAAATAGAGCATTATTTTTTTTTTGTAAACTACTTGAATATATTGCAAAGATGAACTGGACTGCAAAATTGAATATTAAAAGTTTTACCTGTTCCACGAATAGCTCGTGTTGGTCGAAAGATAAGAGTTTTTTGCAATTGATTTATATCCCATAACCGTATAGATCCTTTCGAATCACCGGTAGCAAAGAGTTGTGTATAATTAATAGATGGAGAAACAAGCGTCGATGCCAATCTTTTGAAGAAAAACAAAACAAAAATGAATTTGCCAGCTATAGAATTATGTTCATACCGTGTAATTTTTCCATTATGTAAATGTATATGACCCAGAAGAATACCTTGTGGTGTCCAAGGTTTTTGATCGGATATTTCATAGACATTTGTTGGTACACTATGTTTGAGTAATTTAGCACGTTGACAATCTTCGCGATAGATAGCTTCATGTTTTGATAGTAAATTGTTTTGCTCTGTTAAGCATTGCAATCGAAGACCTTTTAAGATACATACAGAATAATAATAAAGCAAGATCTAAGAGAAGCATCATGAGATACCATCGAATATACGAAACTATCGATGAAAGAAAACAGCTTCGTTTGTTACTGATGTATTTTATGTATGAAAATTTGAAACAGTTATTTGAATAAATTTATCGTCATCATTTTAATTATGAAGAAGAAGAAGAGAAAAACTTTGTGTAAGCCTTGATGAGACTCGTTCGATGATTTCTACCACTTCTCTTTAATAAACGAGTGTGCAATAAATTAATATTGATTTTCAAGAACTTTATTCATTCAATAGTTCATAATAGATCGCTTTTTTATGCGTTTAATAGAGGATTCTATAATGAATTCAATGTATATAATTCAACTACGTATTCTTTGAACACCAGTAAAATTATTCAACAATGAATGAATGGATAGGTACAAAACTAACTGTGTATGTGTTTCATCGATGGACAGTATTACATTTTTATCGTTTCATCCTGCAAGAAGATAAATATAAAATTTAGAGTCAGTATTGATCACTACCGTATAAAATATTCAGTTTCATTTTTATGTCACGAACAGGGACGCAGATACAATGGAGTCCACTCCCCTCTACTCCAGAAAGACTGAAATACTTTGAGGGAAGGATGAACTTATTTGTTGGTACAATCTACAATGTACCTTTCTCCTATGGCACGCCTCTCCTATGAGTCCCTAGCTGCATGTTTGGTCACGAACGATTGTGTCAATTACAACTTGGTCCGATTGTTTCCAGATGATAAGGTTTTTCCATCACGAACAAGAATCCTTAACAATGTGTTTATCTGCTTACATATAATTTTAGATACTAATTCAAAAGGAAACGAATTGCGGAAAAATTTTTTTATCGAAAACTTAAGATACTGTCGAGACATGCAGATACGAACTTCTACTTGGAAGTGAATGTTCATAATCTGGTAATAGGATTAGATAATTTTAAGTATCGATACAAACAATACTTAAAAACAAAAGAAGTTAACAGTAAGAATTTCTCTAGTCAATGCTTCGTATAATCGATGGTTTTCTTAATGCTGAAATAAACATAAACCTGTTCGTGTTATTCTGGATGTTGGTTCAAGAAAAACTTGTGGACGATGTTGTGTTATACTTTCTGTTGACGGTAATTGGTATTGTATCGGATCCATGAACATAGTTTTATCATTATTTTCACTGATTGCCTTCTCATTAATATTGGCTGGTAAATTAGGTGGAGTAGATTCTTCTTGATTTGGAACTTGTATTCTTACAGCACCAAACATTTCTGACCAACCGTACTAAAAGCAAAATTTTATGAATAAATCATTATCTTTCTATGCATAGCGTACAGTATCATTATTGATAGTTCTTGTAGTATAATTTTCATTATTAGTTCGATTCATATTTAAACTTAAATCAAGCCGTCGTCCTGGTGGTGTTCTTATATGAACAGTACCTGGTCGAGTTGTAGCTTCAGTTGATGCACTTATACTAAATGAAAGAAAGACTTCTTCTATACTGATAGTGTTTTCATCGTTTTATTTAAATTTTACTTTAATCTATATTGTGGTGTTTGTTTAACAAAAAATTTTAAAGCTAAAATTTTATCTTCATCTTCTTCCTTCATTCCTAATTCAATTAATTTAACGAATACCTTCGAAAAACAAAAGAAAATGTTATCTCATTTAGACAAGTCTGAATCAATAAAAAGAACAACAAATATCTTACATCAGCAACAAGAATATCCGTAGATTCAATGTAAGCTGGCTTTAGTCCAGTACGTGTCATTTGTCGAACAGTAGACCGATCTGATAAATGTCGAAATAAATTGTCATTTGGTTGAATTTGTTGAACATATTCAAATAGTTCACGTGATAATGGTTCAATCAAAGCGTTATATAATATATCCTAAAAATAGATAAGATAATCTGCCATAATCCATTCAACTATGACTAAATGTAGTTCAGCACATGAAAATGAATCTAAAGTAAGGTACTTGTATGCACTTATCTCGATTGACATAATGTCGTCAGTATGATCATAAAATTGTGTTCGGAAATAGTTAACTGTTTGTAATGTATGCAATGCTATTCGATAGCGACTTGTTGTAATCTTTAAATTAGAGATACGGACAAGACAAGAAGAGTTTCTCTGTCTCTACATATTTCTAGTTGAGACTATCAATTTTTAAAATATTCAAATGAAAAATTTTATCAAGATAGATAACTTTTCAAATGAACGACTCATCATAAAAACATTCCGAAATTCATAGAGAATACGACCGTGTTTTCTATGCGATAAGCTGTTGATCCATACAAAAAAAGTAGCTAGAGACATGCATCTTTATTTTCCTAGACTTGATAAAATTTTGTCATGCTACTCAATTTGATCGGATAACAACAAATACGTTTTACTATTAAATTACAAATTTGAGAGTTATCTCAGTCTTGTTATGATCTATGCATAATTGCTATAGAATATACAACAACATTCAATGAGTAATTTAAATTTCGACATAAGATAGGATAAAAATATTCTACTAAGAATGTTGATTGTTTATTTTTACGTACAGGATTTTCAACTTGAACAACTGGAAATTTAAAGAATCGTTCAATCACCGGTAAAACAAATCCATGTATATCAGCTAAGTGAGACTTCTCACAAATACTATTTATAAATTCTATAACACTTAATCGAAGCCAAAGATTCTAAAACAAAAAAGAAAGAAATTTTTAATTTAAAAGAAAAATAAAATAACAACTCTTATTTTCATACCGGATGACAGACAAGTGGTGCAACTTGTTGAAGAAATTCATAAACGGTTTTACGTTTTAATAATGATAGACGTACAAAAGAAGCAAGAGCTTTCAATACTCGATATACAACAAATTCTTCTTCATCAACTAATCCCTATGTCAAATAGAAATAAAAACGAATATCATAGAAACTTTTGCAATGAATTCTACTTTTCATACTTGATTTAACAATGGTTGAATAAATAATTCACTTTCTAGACCAATATATGAAGCAACCGTAACAAGACTATCAAATAATGTAGCACGTAATCGCCAATTTGGTTGACTTAATAATGTTGTTAAATGTCCACAAATAACTTCGACAGCTAGAAAGCAAAGAGTTTTATTTTGGTAAAAACGAATCATCATAAGAAATTGAATTCATATTTATCTTACTTTTTCGTTTACCAAAAAACGTACATAAACGTATTAGGTCTGATCGACATACGGCTTCAGCTAATTGTCCATATTGATCATCATTTTCACCTTGTATAAGATCACCAAATTTACCTTGCATCCATGTTTGAACACTTTTCAATTCTTCTTCATAAAGTTTCTATTCAAAAATGAAACAAGCATAAAAACAATGCAAAATTTTATTTACATATCAACAACTAATTATACTTACAAAATGATCATTATTTATTGTATGATTACGTTCTTCGATTAGATAAGTTTTTTCTAGAAATCTAGAAGAAAATAAAAATGCTATCCATCAGCATGTATTCAATAAAGAATAATTTGATTTATACCTTAATGAATGTTCCGCTAATAGAGATAAATATTTGGCGAGATGTGCACGAACATAACAATCATCTTGAATAGATGATGTTGACTAAATCAATAAAAATTTATAATAAAACAGAAAAGAATTTTCACATGTTTTTCTATACCAATGTTGGAAAAAGATATTCACTGAAAAGATCAGCATTTTCTTGATT
This sequence comes from Rotaria macrura, assembly GCA_900239685.1. NCBI lineage: Eukaryota > Metazoa > Rotifera > Eurotatoria > Philodinida > Philodinidae > Rotaria > Rotaria macrura. The sequence continues at coordinate 45,682 of OENT01000670.1, forward strand.
GATATTTTTTACAGATGATATTGCAAAAACAAGTGTTCGAATAGCGTCAGCTCGTACACGATGATAATCATCATGTAACATTGCATTCTAAAACAAAATATTTCGTTAAAAATACAAATATATAAATCAACTGATCAATAGAAAAAAAAAGAATTCAGATCGATACTACATGTATCTACGAATAGTTTCTGTAGTTTTAAAAATTCTATATACATTTCTACTAATCATTCGAATAGAAATATTATTCCGGCTGACTAGTCATCGTAAAGCGTTGTTCTACTTAAAGGTTTATATCAATTAGATATTGATTTCATTCTCATGCTGTCGACATGGAAGCACGGAAAGTTTTCCTATTAAGAAAATTTTTTTCTCTCGATTTCTATTGTGATAGGACGATAGATTGCCGATTTTTGACAAGGATTTTTCAAAATAAAACCATACGTTATTCTAACTAGTGTCAGAATACAATAATAATATGTCTGAAGCCTTATCATGCTTAAAAGCGAACGATATTGAACACATTTTATTATTATGAGACATCCATTGAAACTGAATGTTCTGATTTATGAGAAGATGCAAGTTTTGTTAAACGATGTTTATCGAACTAATTTTTAATCTATCCATCGAGCATTGCTAGATAACGGTTACTATAGAATCGAACTGATATGAGTACAATAGAAGTATATGTTGTTCAGAGAAAGAAATATTTACTGCGATAAGACATAGTATTTATAAATTAAACCTGTACTTTGTCCGTAGTATTATAGATAATTATAGTATCGATGAGTGGTAACTTTTATTCTAATTTATTTCTAATTCGATATGTATTATAGGCAAGCGGTTAGTATCGACTTTAGTTTCAACATTTACAACGTCGAATCGATCTTAATCCAATCTTATGGGTTCTCCTTTGATATATATTATCAGAGATAATTAATTAGTTTTGTACAGACAACCTATGAGACTCGAGGTAAGTTTTCTCGTGAACTGATCAACTTAGTTCTAGTTAACTGAATATACAATTGGGTAAATAAATCAGAGAAACAAAATGTTTTCCCTCTTGCCACTCAGTCTAGGTCGACATCATAGTTTCTAATTATTAAGAAGATAATGATAATGATAATTATTTCACTTTTCTAAAAACTTAATTCAACTTCATCAGTGTCACTCTGAAATTCAGAATATGTTGATTAACGGAATAATAAACATGCGTTACTACTTTTCAATTATACTTACGACAAATATTAGTTATCACGACAAACCTATGTAAAAATCATGGGTGATGTCAGAATATTTTATCTGATTGTATTATTTCAAATGAGACAAAGTGAATGCGAGATAAATAATATTGAGAGATACATGATTACTACATCAAGAACAAATCGGTCAAAAATCAAGGAAAGTCTATTTAATATTAAGAGAAAGAAATGCTTCGTTGTGGAGCCTATTCGTTCATGGTAAACGCTCGAAGTAAAATATTTTTTTTTCCTTTTTATACGAAGAATCATATTTAATATCATTTTATAATATTCGTCCTAAAGAAATATTCTATACAGTGCTCGATATGAATATTTATTTATAAACAGTGACCAATGAAATCGATTGTCTATTTTACATCTCGACGAGTATTGATCGCAAACTATCAATAGGAGTTACTAGAACAACTGATTATGATAATGAGGAAAAGACAAGAATACTTGGAAAAATAAAATAAGACTTTGCTATAGATGAGTACAAGTGAAGCTAAAATTTAATTTATGTTTCGATAAATCACATTTTATGACTACTCATTTCAAATTGCAATAGAGAACCTCCCCGGGAAGATCTTCTATCGCATTGAATAGTTTAGGAAATATTCCTTTGTTTTAATCTTACCACGTAAGGTAGAATTCGATCGAGTATAATTTGATCATCCACTAGAGGAATCATTAAACGTTGAATTTCAAGTGCAACAAGTCGAGAATGTAAATGCTGAATGAAAACGAAAAGAACAAGATCTATAAATATTTAAATATATCGATTTTGAAATTTTACTTTTAACTTTCTCATGCAAGATAAGGCAAGTGAAAGAAGTATCAATAAACATTGTGATGATTCTTGTGTTTTTTCTTCGTCAATTTCCATTGAATTCTCAGTAACATCATTATTTTCAACGAGCAAACTTTTAATTATATATGAAAAATCTCGATGAAGCCTAAAGACGATCAAATGCATTGACATGAATTTCATTAGGAAAAACAACGAAAGTAAAACTTTCGTTTTCTTTCATACTTATAAATAACGAAATCTGGTGAAAATTCTTTTAAAATTTTTTGTACATATGGTAAGAGAAATGTGTAGAAACACGATGGAAATGCTTTTCCTTTTTGTTCCTCGAGGTATTGTTCAGCTGTGTGACGGTTCAATGGATCACGATCAATCATATTTTCAACCATTGCCTTTAATAATCAATAGAATATTCATAGAAAAACTCAAAGTCATGTTTACTCGTATATCCGTATCAACGATTTTATTAATAATTGGCATTGGATCATAACCACCGGTTCGATAATCAAGCATTTGTGTTAGAGTAAATAATGGTTGTTCAGTAAATAATTCTGCTAATATACAACTGAACAAAAAAAAACAACAGATATATCTGATGTATAGAACGAAAAGCAAACATTTATAGTTTTCGATGTTCGTACCCGACGGAAAAAATGTCCATAGATGAAGTTCCTAACTTGCCGAAGCTGGTTGAAAATGTATCATTATTAATATCTATGTTTATTCTTGTTTGATCGTAAAAACGTTCGGGCGCTAAGTAACAAACATTTCGTTGAGATGCATTAAAATAATAATAATACTCAGCTGGATCTTCCTAGAAAAAGTAAACGTACAAAAATGAATTCTCGGTGATTCATATCCACTACTCAACTAGAGTATGTAGAAGAATATACATTTAAAGAAAGTGAATTCATCATCATGTAGTTGTTTTATTTTTATTAAATATCCAGTATATTGAAAATATGTGTTTGTTATCGATACGATTCATAGTGTGTAAAAATCGAAAATACTTTTTTTTTCATGAATTATCAACAATCGAATGTTTTGCTTTACACTCTTTCGAGATCTGAACAGTACCATGAATCGAATTATGATGCAAAGTAATCCATGAGAACTAGTCAGTGATTTTTACATTTCTCATGTAAGTGCTTCGAGAGTATACTCATGCTATATCGACAATTTCATTCCTTTATAATTCAAGATGAACCGTTGTTCATCGATGAGTATAAAGACGTTTAAAAACTGAATATGTAAAACTTTACGATGAGAGTTCTGTTTTCTTATGAGAAAATGTTTGATATTCGAATAGATCTAAGATTCTCAAAATGGTCAAAGGTATTTCCTTTAGTTATTTGCGAAATTGACACAGCTAATCACGATCATTAAATTGATGAGATACTACCAATAATATTATCTCTATTCATCGATTGAAGTAGCAGATTTTCAAATAGTTCTCATGTATATGCGTTGTATAATTGCGTCTCAACCGAGTTTATTCAAGGAATTGAATAAAATAATTTCATGTCTGAAAAGATTCGTATTACCATGGCAGAATTTCCTATCAAGGAAATTTTCATGCAGATTTTGATTTTCAAAATTTACTGATTCTGGACGAATCGATTAATGAAATTCAACATAAAGTATATGGGCACGTAAGAAAAATTGGCTTAGTAGAGAGAACTATTCGCTATATATTTTAAAGAAAGAATTACGTATGAGAAATAAAAACTTAGAGAAAATATCTGTAAAATAGAAATAATCCGATGCTTTATGGGACACCCGTTCACTTTCCTTCGTACCGAAACAATAGCTATCCATTTTATATTTTGCAATAATGACGATTACTTAGGTTTATTTGTGGTCTTAATCAACGACTAGTGCTTCATGCTAGGTAATGATTAGAAGAGCTTCAAGATATTGTCTAAAAATTCTCCATTAAGTTTCAGAAAGCTGCTCTTCATCTATTAAAAATGATTTAAAACTCTAGAATCAAATAAATAGAAAATCCAATCGTTATTTCTTATACCATACGTATAACTTCAATAGCTTTTTTTATTCTTTTTGTATATTTAAACAACTTATTTTGTAGAAATCTTACATACATTTCTTCAATAAATCATCAAGAAAAAGACTTGATCAAAACTTTTGAATTTAGATCTCTAATACTTACGTAAGCAAAAAATGTTGGTTTAAAATTAGCAAAATCACTTAATAAAACCCAATTATAACTTGTTAATAAAATATTTTCTATTTTCAAATCTCCATGTGCTATTTGAACACTATGTATATGTTTAAGAGCAATTAACAATTGATAGGCAATCCATTTTTTTTCAATACGTGTCAAGTACGGACGTGTTTGTAAACGATAGAATAAATTATCTTTTATATACGGACGAGTTAAAATTATCGAACGATCATTTTTCTAGATTGTATAAAATAAAGAACACGCAAATATATATAATGAAATAAAAGAATAATAAAAATGATATCCTACAATGACTATTTGAAATGGTAGACAATTTTTTAATGGTGAAGGTGATGCTTCTCTTTCATGAAGTTTCGAATAGATTTCTTAAGGATAATAAAAAAAGACAAAAGCACAACTTATGTCAGAACATAAAAGTATAGATTTATAAAAACCTTGGATTTGTGCTTTGTATTGATCGTATGGCAGCGATTGATCGACGATTTGGAATATTTTAAGTACACTATATCCATGTCTATAATTGAGTAATATGAGAAAAAGTCACAGAGAAAAAGAAATTCCTCTCCGATTTTTACCTTGTTTTAGCTTTCGCTACTTTTAGAAAACGTGTAACACCCAAACTAGAACAGATAAATAAAAATTGATATAACCAATAATAACAAAAAAAACATAATTATACGATATCGAACAATGAGAACTTTGTACTATGTCGATTTTCGCTAAAGTTCTGTCGAATTAGTCGGTATTTTCTATTATCTTGTATCCATAATAATTTCAATAGAATAGGTCAAGTTCTACGAGAGCACATGTATCGTATTGAACGATTAGTCATACTTCTTTACTAAAACATAGTTTGCGCACTTATCGCACGCTACAAAAAGAAATATTTCTCAAATAGAGAAGATTGTGCTTCTGAAGTCGAAGAAACCGTTGCATTTCGGATATATTTGAACATCAATATCGAACAGCTGTTGTCACAACGGCAACACAATACGGTACAAAACAAACGCACAATCTTGCAAAACCAATAGTTGAACAAAAACAAAATTATGCATGAAAATCTCGTTTTGTTTTACTAATCGACTTGAAAAGTTTGCAGTTAATCCTACGATGATAGAGTTTAACCTATGCAACAGATTCTCTATAACTGACATCAATGAATATTTCAAACGAACGAATATAACTCTCAAACGCTTCAATAATAAGAATAATCATTACTTTTTAACATAGTCATATCCACTTAAATCATTGAAGTAGGTTTCAACGTTCAAAATCTGATTAGGTATATGTGCAATTTGATTTCCCATCAACAAATAATCATGATCTAGAATAAAAATATATGGCGAAAAGCAAATAGAATTTCAGTCCAAAAGCACAACTGGATATTTTGTTTTTAACTTTAATAGAAATATAAAAGGAGAGTCACGAGAAGGAAAATTTTCTACGAAAGAAAAACGAGAAAAAAAAGAATACTAATTCAAATCTTTATTGTCGTCCTATCACCGTTGATCATTTACATCCTAAGAAGAAGCAAGAAAAGAGAAGTTTAGAAAACAATATTCAACCTCTAAATAACATTCATGGTCTTACTTTCGGCACAACAAAGACCCAATCTTGCATTTTTGGTTCAACAACAATTTGACAAGCAAGTCGAGATGTTGGTGTTAAACCATATGCTAGATCTAACATGTCATTCTCTTCATCAACCGGTTCTGGTAATGTTTTATAATTTTCACTATTGAGAATAACATGACACGTCGAACAAGCAAGTGTACCTTCACATGCTCCAAATCCATCGATATCTAATTTATTATCTAATACAACATCGAGCATATTTGAACCAATTTTAGCTTTCACATCGTTTACTTTTTCATCGCGATCAATTATTTTAACATTAACATAATTATTTGAAATCGATGAATATCGTTCGAAAAATAAATTTTGATTAAACACGGAACGTATCAACAATCGATACATATTCTAAATCATCTGAAACAAAAAGAAAACAAAGAAGAAGAAAAAAACAAGAATTCTATAATGTTTGTATGTTGTTTTGTTTTTGAAATTAAAATAAATTATTTTCATTTTGATCGAAATTTGTTATTTCGATAGGTTTAACTTTTAGAAATAAATGTTCGTTTTGTTTTTTTAATTGTTTAGCTTGTTCACTTATTTCATTAGAACGGTTATCGTGTATCATTTCATCGATATTAAAATGAAGAATATTTTTTAAATGTTCATTTTCATTAAAACATATTGTATAAGTTGAATTTTCAAATAAAATTCTTATAAATTTAAGTATTTCACGTTTTAATCCACTAGATTTAGTACGTGAACCTAAATTAATAATTGGTTCTATTAAACATATCATATCTGATGAAGTTATTGTTGAATGTTTGTTTAAAATTTCATTTATAGATTGTACAACAATCAATTGAATTTGCCAATTGGAACGATGTATTATTTCAACGAGTAGTGCGAATGTTGATTTTTTATATGATGATTCTAGTTTTTCGAAAGTTTTTGGCCAAAAACGTGGTAAACATTCAATTAATGTTTTCTGATAGATATCGGATAGAATTGGATCTTCATCATCATCATCAATCTTGTCATTTTGTTCGTTTGGATCCTACGAAAGAGAAACAAATTCCATTTTTAATTCTTCTTGAACAATCGGAATTCATTTTAGGCTAAGAATAATCGGTTAGGATCCAGTTTTCAACACCCATATTATGGTTTCATCCGAAAAAAAGAATTAATCAAACAAGAGGTTCAAAAACGAAGTCAATTCTAAAAAAGTAAAACTCTTCTATGCTCCTGTTTCTTATGTATTTGATAGAGTCCTGTTTTTCAAATAGTAGAAACTTGATGGTAGAAACTGCCGCATCACATTAAATTCTCGAGTAATTTGCATTCGTTTGAAATACTATCAATGTCTAGCGATTTAATATGAGTAAACAAGAAGAACTATTCAGCCCTTATCTATAAGTTTCAAGTCATCTTAATTATCATGAAAATGCTATACGAAGTAAGAAAATACACATTAGACAAAATAAATTTCAAAATACGAGACACTGTCATTAGTAAAAATGAAAATAGTTACCGGTTGTTTAAACGTTTTTTCAAGCCAAGTCCAGAATAGTTCATATACCGGAAAATTGTAATCATCAGCGAGTAACGATAATACACGTATAGCAACGGAACGATATTTTAGTGAATGTTTTTTACATTCTTTGAGAATATTTTCATAAATACGATGAATAAGATCGGTAGAAGTCTTCAATGAATCTCTAGAAATTAGAAAAAGATGTTTAAATATATATATATTTTTAGCTTGTGTAGTTTTGAATGAGTCATGATTGTTATAACAGAGAAATACGGTGATTAGAGGACTGTTACATTCCTAATCGATTTTTACAGAAGTGTCATTGATGTACGCTATTTTACTCTTCAAGAATATGGGAGGAAAAATTTGATTTTCGAATTTGATTTTGAAACCTTTTCAAGAAAAAGGCCTAACCAAGAATAGTTTCTTTTTGTAAGAACATAAAATATGCTACTATTGTTCAATGATACGAATGAAACATAAGTATTCTTGATCTAACTAGGCATATGATTACTAGTGAAATTAGAAACGTTCCAAATGAGAAGCAACAAAGAACTTTCTTCGACATCTTTTCCGACTTAGAGTGTTAATTCGAAATTCATCTTCTGTCATATTCCAAAGAAGTGAGATAAAATTAATTAAACACAAGCCATTTATTGTCCGTATATCCGTAGCAGTACGCTAACCGTATGACATTGATCCTCAGTATTCAAATTGCTTGGGAACTACACTACTTGTGAAATGAAAAAAGCACTACTATCCGTAAAATAAAGTTCTCTCATTAAATCGAAATATGTTATTTGGTGGATAATAAAATCCGTGAATACTGACACAATGTAAGGAATGTTAATTCTCAGCAATAAAGTACAACGCTAGGAGAACTTTCAATAGAACTTATGTTTCAACTGTGAAACGAGTGAGCGAATGGACATAGCACTGTTGCTATGATAACTTACTATTGCAATGTAGGTGAGTTTTTTAAGTTGAATAAAAAATAGTTTAGTTTCTGAAAATGAAGACCTAGATTTTATCTTACTAGTGAAATATTTTCTCATCTCGATTAATGACATGATTTTGATTGTCTACGAATGTTAAGTTGAAATGATGATGATGATGAATACTTACATGCAATTTTTACAAATTGTTTCAATAGCTCGAAGAAAATATTCCTAATACAGAAAACATGTATAGTAATACATTGAATTTGAGATAAAAAAGCAATCAACTCATCCTTACTTTTCCTTCATAAACTCTTCCGTAGAGTCCTTTCAGAAGAAGTTCAACTAATATAACCAAATAATCATTATTTAAGCTTGTTTTTAAGACGTCTCCAATCATTTGTATAGCTCGTGCACCTTTTACTTTCATTATATATGAATTATGTTCAATAGCTAAACGAATATGATCAATAATTCCTTTCATATATGTTTGAATTCCTGTTATTGAACTTCCTGTATGTTCAATCCATAGATTTTTCCATATAAGTTCTTCTTGTTGTTCATTTTCATCTTTCGTATTAGTAATATTATCTTGCATAGCTAAAAATATTAACGGTAATATTTGTTGACCAAATTCTAGTAGTAAATCATGATTCGATTGTGATATTGAATTGAGTGTTAACGCACAAACATATTGATAATCATTGTCCGTTTGATAATACCATGTTGAAAGTTTTTGAAGAAGATTTTCAATCGATGAACGTTTAGCTATACGAACAATCGTACCTAAGACATTCGTAAAAGTCTTTCTTAATGTACGATTAGTATTGATACTCATCGTATTAACTAATATTGCCATCCATTTACCCACATATTTTGAAGATAGTGTAGGATATAAACTACTTAATGTTATAAAATATTGTCCGATAAGACATTTAGTTGTTAAACCAATCGAATGTTTTATGGTTTCAATTAATTTTCCCGATAAATCATCGAATATATTTTCATCAACAAATTGATTTGTACATGTATTAATAGCATCCATTAAGGGTGATGAACGTGCACAATGTAAACGTGCTAAATCAACTTGTTCTTTCATTTCAGCTGCTGTTAATTTCATCGAAGCATAATTAAATATATCAGGTTCAATCGATGATAATGCTTCAAATAGTGCTATTATTATTAAAGTACAATACGGTTTTAATGTATCACGATCACCATAACGAATTATTTCGACTAGTAAAGAAGAAGAAAAAACAAAGATGATAATGAACAGAACAATCTTTGAAGAATTCACATTCAATCCAATAGTATTCTTTAAAATAAATAAAAATGAATAAAAACAACTGACAAATTACAAGTTAACAAATATTGACATTTGTGTTTCTTTCTCAATAGTGTTGTTATGCGATCACAGTCTGTAGATCAATGTTGTTTCTTTTTCATGTATGAGCTACTTATGTCTAGCATTTCTAGAGGATTAAGAAGTAAAAGATACCACAAATAGAATATCTGTTGTGATTGATTAATGCTGGCAGTTACATCGTGTTTCATATATTAATCTTGCACGAATTACACTAATGACTTTCTTTTTGAGAATGCAATTTATGTCAAATTTAACAACTAATACATGATACGCGAGTGACAACATGAATGCTAACCTTTGCATTTTAAATAGAAGATCTTCTCAAAAAAGAAAGCACAGATATACAATACTTTACAACATGTAGACATTTTCCTTTAATAGATGAAAACTTATTCAATGATTTTCGGATCGAACATCACAGCTAGTAGAAAAAGAATCAGAATAATTCTTTTCTCTTGTCTATGACGATACTCGCTGTGTCCTGCAACTCATCTAAGAACACTTCACAAGAGTTATCATCTTGATTGTGTTATTTTCTTTTCTTTTCTTTTCTCTTGTCTTAGTTATACCCAGTGGATTTTCTTTTTCTTCTACATTTACATGATGGTGTTTGTTCTTTCGTTCTTTCCTTTCATGTTGACGTATTTGCATTTTGCGTTTATGGGATTTTACATCTCGTTTAGATTTCATTTTGATCATCTGTAGAATTTCCAGTCTTTTGGTTTTTTCCTTTTCTTTTCATCCAATGTATACAGTTGTTCTGATGTTAGAAAGAGAGTGACAATAAACTATGAGTCAACTTAGAGTACTACAATAGGAGCATTAATCCAGAAATCCTAATTAAGTCATGTTTATTGATAGTAATGACACGATCATGCAAGGTGACAATCAACAAACAAAAGCAACAATAGAGTCTAATAGCAGTGAATCGATTTGGTGAGAGGAAAATCGAACACATACTTTCAACACAACCTATTAGAGAATCTATTGTTTGTTCAACAACGACTATCATTTGAAATACCAGACAATATATTAACTTCACACATTAGTAAACAATTCGATCAAATGAACTACATTGGATGAAAAGTTGAGTGATAGTGTGATTAATTAGTTGAAGAATATCACAAATGAACTAGACCTTGCAAGACTTGATGATACGCAAAAGAATTTCTGTGATTCAAACTTCTTCAGTGGATCATACAAAGAAACGGTTAATTAATAATACGCACATATATACACAAACACACACACATGACATACTCCGACTTAAACGATGCAATAAAACTAACGCATTCATCAACATTACCAAAGGAAGCTGGCATTGTTAAAGTAGCTCAAGGCACTCAAGATTTGGATGAAATGATGGAGTTATTTGGCACTATGCATATTCACATGAGTGATTGTTTGAAGGTCAGCTACTTAAAACATGGATTGAAAAGGTCATTAAAATAGAAGTATCATGAAAACATGCACAGACGTCAACTGAATTCATCGAAATGGCTCAAGAGGAAGAGAGTTTTGACTGTTCCATAGTAGCAAAGATCCAATAATTAGGAAACTTGAATCAAAATTAAAATACATCAGATGTAAAAATGCTCTTAACGAAGAGTACCAATAGATCAAAATAAAATAGAAGAATGAAGGAGTAAAGCAGACCGCGTATGTATGCATATTTATATAAAAGAATAGGTAAACTCATCGCGTATAGCCAAGACAAGAGAGAAGTAGAATAAAAACAAACATAAAATAATACAGATTATAACTCCTGTGAACTGCCATTGGATGAGGTGCACGACATAAAAATACTATTGGAAATATCTCCTTGATATTGTCTAATAAATTTATTTCTATTTCAAATAAAATTTCTATAAACTTTCTCAGACTATCATCATTATTTGCATCTTTAGCGATCTATTGTTTAAGAGAAAAGTACAGTCTATAGTAAGTTCGTCTGAAAATCACACTCGGAAGAGTAGCTAAATTTTCATGTGAAATTCATTCATTAAGAAGACCAGAGCATTGTTTGACTATCGGATCAATCTCTATCTTCATATATATATATATATGATCTATTAGGAAAGCATCATGAAAGTTTTGAAAATGATAGTATGTTTAAGCAACGGAAGTGATAATATCGGCAGACTTCCTCGTATGCATTGAAAAAAGGCATCAATAACTTGTTGTACGAGATAGAAACTTGGATCTGTGGAAATTCTATGTTTCGAAAGATCAGTAAGCATTCTTATATTGAATCACTACTCAATAAGGCATGATCAAGATAACGTCAATGTTCTACTAGATGTTTCATTGCAATAAATAAAAGCCTAATATACTTGCTCGGCAGAATGATACTACATTTCCTGGTTTTTTCGTTTCTATAATGAAAAATAAGTGATTTTAGTATCAGCAAGAAGAAAGAAGTAGGATTTTAACAATTGCATCTTCTCATTCAATATCTATTTTGTCATAAAAGTAATTCAACTAGAATATCATCAGACTTTTCATAAATTTTATCATAGTATGACTTGTTAAACTAGGAGAGGATTACCCGATCACGGCTCATACTATTTTATGACATACTATTTAAATGACCAAACTTAACCGTGAATCAAGTGAATATCAAAAACTATGTACGAACTATGTAGACAAGTTGAAGCAACTTTTATTCGATTTTAAGAAAAGCAGTAATAACAATAACATCTTCAACAGAAATTCATACTGACTACCTTAAATTTTTCCTATTCAATTTCTCTTGTGGGTTCGTGGTTAGATAATGTATTATAGCTTCGATGAGTGATAGTCTAAAACTTGGTTTTCCTGAAACTGCACACACATAGTTCTACTTCGTCAGTTAACATTAATCATGCATCGATATGATTTTCACTAGCTATGGGCGAATAATCGACAAGTGAAAATAACTTGTACGTGTTTTATTTATACAAAAGATCAAAACATATACTATTTAAGAAACGTTACGAAAGAAGTTTGACGTTCATTTTTCTAGATCCTTATGAAGAGTTGTAAAATTAGTCAGAGATAAAGCTAACGATTTCCAACACGAAGATCTGATTGAAAATTTTCTTTACATGTATACTCGGTCAAGAAAAATGTTTTTTGACTGGACTATCGAATGCGTTCTACTCAGTCGTTTGTAATTACTGACAAGTGTTCACATAAGCATCTAATATGATGTATAATAGCATGACAGTAGATTCTACATCGAAAGTCGAATCACTAAAGTTCGAAAGTACCGATCATTTCTATGAAAACGATTTGTGTGTAACTTACTGATTGTATTCAATGAAAATTTCGAAATATCCTCATTTTTATTATAAAGTCCATCGTTTAAAATGATCGGTAAAACTTGTTCGAGTACATATTTTCCACGTGCTTTATGTTCGCCTTCATTCATACTAAATCAATTAGTTTAAACATTATCAATTTCTTTAAAAAAAAACAAAAAGACATCTTACGAATTCGATATTGTTGTCGCTGGATCACAAGCAAGTAATAAACAATTTTGTTTAAATGAATTTATTGTTGTTAATGCTGCTTTTCGTACGGACTCTTTCGTATCGTCACATACTGACAATAGACGACGAAATAATTCTTGAAATAAATTTATATATTTTGGATTATCAATTAAACGTCTATTTAACATTCTAAATATATCTAAGAGAGCTAATTGTATACTTTCACGTATACGCCAACGTGATGATAGTATATCATTGTATAAATCATTGAATATAATTGAAAAATATTTTTCAACAATAATGATTTGTTTTGTTGTAGAAAATAGTTTGTTCCATATACGTTTAATACAATCTTGTATACGTATCTGTGGATCGAATAGTAGACGATAAAGTCTTGATATTAGTTTTTCAATATAGATTAATATAAAATCAATAGATTTTTTTTCATAATCATTTTTATGAAATATTTGTCCGTAGCGGGTTGTTGACCAGATTGAATTTTCATGTGCTAAATATAAGAATGAATAAAATAATTGTGATTTAAGATGTTTTTCAATTGATAATAAATCAACTAGTGAACATAATTCTTTATAAAGTATGATTTGCGTATTATCAATATTAATTTGTTGCACATTATGTTCATAGACAAGTGTGGTCAATTGATTCGAATATGTACGTGTACTATCAGTAAAATATTCGAATAATTTATTATTAAATTTCGATTCTAAATCATTATTTTCAATTATTTCATAGAGATAAATAAGACATTTACATGATAATTCTTGATTAAATTCATCTTGATCAAGTAGACCATATATAAGATTTGTTTGTAGTGAAAATAATTTTAATTCAAATAATTGACGATATATTGTTATTAAATATGGTCGTCGACAATGTATAAGAAACGTTAATAACCATAAAAATGCAGCTTGTCGCCTATGACTATTATCTATATCGGATGAATAATGAAGAATACGATCGATAAGATATTCGATCAAGTTCGATCGAAAATCATATTCGTCCGATGATTGTTTATCATTAAATAGAGATCTTTGATTAAATATATCATAAGGGTCATTAACCAATGGTGTATCAACACCGAGAATACAACAAACAAGAGCATCACCTAAAAGTTAAAATATAAGATAAGAATATGACTCATCGAATATTGTAATAAAATCTATCTATGGACAATATATCCTTTTACATCTTGATCAGTACAATCCAAAATAAATAAATTCATAGGTATCAAATATGAGCTTCTTTATTATTGATATTTATTTCTGTCGTATCGTCAATCATACGAATATCTCTATCAAGTGAATAACATATTTTTGATTATTCACGTGTTGCAAAGGACAAAACCATATTATTTGTTGCATTGCAATATGATCATAGATATAGATTTATGATGAATGTTGATATTGATAGAAGTCGCTGAACAATATAAATTGATCTGTGAAATAGTTGTCTACTGCAATCATATTTTCTCTCAAAATTGATTGAATCTAAGTACTATGAGTCTAGTCTCCGTTTAATATCATCATATCATGTCAATACTCATGATTCGGTTGTGATGAGAGAAACAAGAAGTTTTTTAAAAAATGTAGAAAATAACTTCTTGTATGAATATACGGGAATATAAATAATGCTCTTCCGTTATCGATATTTCTTGGCTTCAATGTGTTGCATAAATAATTTGTTTTATCAAAGTGACATCTTAGGTTATTCTAGATAGAAATAAAACATTCAACTGTGTGTGCGATGAAAAAGAATCCGGTGATTCGATACTAATTCTGGAAATGTGAAGACTCTTTCAATAAATTTTTTTATAAAACAAAACGTTGAATTCATACAAAGTGATACAGAAGTGAATAATCTTTGGAGAAAAAACAACCTAATCGGAACTGCTGAACAATCTTTCAAAAAGTAGGAATCGTTTTGAACGATCACGATACGATTGGTTAAAAGAAAAATATACTACTTAGTTTGCAACCAAATCAACGATGATACTATAAACGATTCGCTGAAACATCAACAATAGGAACGATATGTTATGAGTCATTTCTGTTCGCAGTCATCTGTTTTATAGGTATGAAATACGTTTATATTTACCAATATTAAGTTGAAGTTCAATTTGTTTTGTATCAACTAACGATTGTGTTAAAATATCAACAATACTTTGACTTTGTTTTCTATAGCAAACAGCTAAAAAACCTAATGTTTGTATAACTTTTTCTTTGATACGATTTGTTTCATTCATCGTTTTAAGTTTAATTTGAATTTTTTCAATAAAAGTTTTTATATTCAATTCATCACCATGATTAAAACAACGCATTCTTGCTAATTGTCCAATAGATATTAACAATGATAAATTATATTCATTATTATTATCAAAAAATGTTTTAAAAAGAAGATTTTTTCCATTATTTAAATATTGATTCGATGTTTCTAAATATGAACATACATAGCCTAATGCTATTATACTTGCTTCACGTTGTTCAAAACGTTGATTTATATTTTGTACTAGTTTAATTAATTCATCAATAGCAAGAGTATTTGTTTGATTTTTAGATAATATATATGCATAGAGTAATGATGAATATCGACGTGTATCATCACGTGTTGAAAACAGACATAACTGACGAAATGAAGTTAGATTATCATTAAATAATTCAATTAATTTATTATCATTCAAATGATAGCCAATAAGAATAGCTTCGAATAGAAAATAAGTTGATAAACAATCATGTACAACAAGTACAAAATCAAGTAAAAATTGTATATAATTATACCAAATAATGATATTTTGCTTGGCTATATCATATACATTCGATAGTTGTTCTTCATATTTCCATAGTGGTGTCGTTTTTTCACCATAAAAACTTTGCCGAATCAAACAACGATGTAAATAATAAATCATTTCTTGATATGTTTGTGGATGATAAACTAATGTTTGTCTACCCATTGAATAATCTCCATGAGCATTTGATAGTATAAGTTTCATCAATAATTGAAAATCCGGATAGTTATTATCTTGTTCTGTAAATAAATTTCGACGCGCTAATGAACGTATATCTTCATTTTTATCTGAACATGCAGTTAAGAGAATAAAACGTGATGTACAATCATTGGATGGAAATACATTCATAACATATGATACAGCAGCTTGACGACATTGTGGATAATCAATCGATTGAGATTCCGTTGATGGACTTGGTATTACTTGTTGAGTTAATAATTGTTGAAGCATATGTTTACTGGATACGCTAGCATCTTTTTGAGAATAGGCTAAAAGACTACAAAAATAAACAACATCTTAATATCTATCAAAATGATAGTTTTCTTTTTGGCTTAGTAAAACTGGCTCGATTTTGAATCGGCTACAGCTTGATTGTTGCCACTTCATTCGACCTAATCAGCAAAAAATGTACACAAAGCAGCATCAGGCGGAGAGAGAGAGAGAGAAAGAGGAATATCCGCATTATAGAATCAAGGAAACATTTAATACGTGAAGAAATATCAAGATTGTACAGGTTAATTAAATATTTAACAATTTTTAGGTTCAAACTCTAGATTATCCTTGTCAGATGTGTTGAATACATGAGGATGTATCAGTAGCGAAGAGAATGGAAGCTCTTTTGATAACCATCTACATACTTTTGTTTACACCACATAGTAAAAAAATGACGTAGAAGATACTTGCCGTTCAATCCTAGACTAACTCTATAGAGACGATATACTGTATTGAATTCTATAATGCAGACATTTGTATCCTTACATCTCGATTTTACTTCGCGGTTATTTTTTTCTTTCTATCTTTCATTCTGTTTTGCGACAATGTTTTCTTTTCAATCAAGAAAAATATTGTCGAATGTGAATATTGAAAAGATATCAGAAAGAAAAGATACGAAATAAAGGATCGTATTTTTGGATTCAGTTACCTATCGCAAATGGTGAAAAGACGTTTGTTGATTTCAAAATTTCTAGCAAAACAAGCGAATCAATATTATTGGCATCAGAAATCTGCAGAAGAGTTCGTTTCCACACAATGAAGTTATTTTCAATAAAAGAATTGTCACGTAGTATATCACTTTTCCATGATTCTCCTGACGTCGATCAAGCGATATGGAGAATGGTGTTTGAACTGTAAAACTACATAAAGGACGATCGATAGCGTTAATAAAGTCAAGCATCTCCTCCTATTCGAATAATTGACTTCTGTTGTTGTGGAGAAATTCACGAGAAATCTTGCGGAGAAAGAAATTCAACGTTTAATAGTACAGATATATATATATTGAGAAACAGTAACAAAATATATTATATTACCGTTTAGCAGATTGATGGCAGAATCACTAGTAGGTTGGAAAAACCATGATATGTATTTAAGTGATATAATAGTGAGTCCTGATTAGGAAACTATGGGCGTCATTTAGGGTCTAATCAATTATGAACTTTATCCAGGACGGAAATATTCTTCAGTCAAGATTCATAAAGAATACATTTTATTTTTTTTATTTTTTCATTGAATAATGTGGTCTCTGTTAATAAACTTATTTTTAGATTGTGGCTGAAATTTCTCAATATCAACAGTTACTCCAGAGAATAGTCGATCAAACATTTTGATTTGCATCCATCCGTATGTACGAGATCTGGCTTTAACAAGCTCATATCTTACAAATAGGAACGCAGGAATAGAATTCATAATTCGAATCATAAATCAATTGTCTCAACGATAGTATGGATGTAAATTTTTCAAATGAGATTGGTTTTCTGAAAGCTAGGGATCACTGGAATTGAAAGTATATGATGATTCGACTAACCTGATAGTCAAAAATTGAAGAATTAGGTTCTTATCCGACTATTATCTTATTTATTCGAGTCTAGATAATGCAATTTATTCTTCAATCATAACTTGATAACTCAGTTGAACTGTCCTTCTTCATCAAACATTCAAATAGTTCTAAGCATCTTGAAACAATGAATTTCTACTCAATACTCTCTGAATATGTTCATTCACATATTTGACATTGGAACTTTCTCTACATACGTTAGAGCTTCTTGAATATTTAAACAACATTCACTATCTTCGGTTTTTAATGCTTCGAAAAACTGTTGTGTTAATCTGATATCATCCGAAAATAATTTTGGCACACGATATGAAAGTTTCCCAATTAATACATATGTTAAACTTCTGAGACGTGATGCATCATGTGTTGTGCTCGTTTCTGTATGAAGAATTTTTTCTAAAGCATGTAATATTAATTTTGATACACCAATAAGACTATTCAATTCTGCACTGAAAATTCAAAAACAACAAAATAACAGTGTTAAATTCTTTTGAAGATAAAAAGGAATCATATATACTTCTGTATTATATTTTGTGCAAATTGTAATGAAAAATATTTCACACGAACATTGGTTGAATTACCAAAGAGACTTTCATAAAAAATCTAAAAACGAGTGATATACTTATCGTTGTATTGATTATCGTTGTCTTACTTGAATGGCATGTGGAAATATGGTACTAGCTGTTCGTGATTTAAGTATATATGGATAGAGCTTTAAGCGTATTCGAGTATTGGGTGGATTACGAATTGATTCTTCATTCTAACGTATAAAAAATTTGTAAACAATTTTTTTTGTTGAATATGAATCTCTGATTTTACCTGTTCTTTTCTCGTTTTTAATGTTCCTAAAAAGAATTCAAATAAATTTTGAACATGTTGCATGGCATTCCAATCAACAGCAACTGTTAAACGTTTTATATCATGTTCAGCTGCTAGAACAACACTAAAATACAGCAAAACGTTTTTTTTTCTTCTTTCATGTATTTCACGTATAATCAGCATACCTACGAGTATCTTGCATCAGCTGTTGCCAATACAAAATGAAATATGATATCATTTTCTGAATAAATATTTCCATTGAGAAATTTTAATATTGCAACTTTAAGCTGAAATGATTATATAAAATTTAAACGGATATGATTGTTTTTCATTGTTTTTACTTTTTCAACTTGATTTAAATCATCGGTTTGTATAGCTTCGATCATTCGATTATACAACTGTTCATTCATGCATGGATATGGTTGTTTAAATACTTCGGGTTCTTTACTAGGTGCATCATCCATTGTGGAAAAAAGTACTTCATCAACAGGTGCTTGCGATGGTTCGACATATGATCGTTGTTGAGTAGCTCTCGTTGTAGTTCGAGGCTTACTTTCTTCAAATCTATTCACAGATACATGTCGGTATTCTTATTTAATGTTATCTTTGGTAGAAGAAATGAAGAAGTTTCTATTCGCATAGAGTTAAAAGATAGGATTGTTTGCTTTAGAACATTGTTCGAGCATAAAATGAAGAGAACATGTGCCAGAGTATGTCAATTTCTGCCCGATCGGCAATAGAAAGTAGAGCATATTTTCACATTGAGGCATCCTAGACATTGCACTTACATCTTTAGTAGTAGTTTCTATTTAAATTTCTCCTAGGACATTGTGTGTGTGAAAAGATAATTCGATAGTTCACATACACTGAGAGTTTATTTCTTTTCTCTCAGAAATACCACTAAAAGATCAGTTATCGTTAGAAAGAAAAAGAAACTGAAGAGAGAGATGAAGCTTTGAAACACTCTAGTACATGACTGTTTGTTCATGTTGTTCGTCGATTATTAAATAATTAAAAATGATTCTGGATGCTAGATTATTTCGATAATTGTTTATCTAATTGAATTTAGACTAAAGAAATTTCATGTTTGATTTGGTTGGTTTAATAGTCGTTTCATTCGCATCAAACTAGAACACGACAGCATGTCAGCTCAATAGCTGAACAATCTATGACAGTTAGTGGTACGTGAATGTCATTGATCAAAACGAGAAAACTTGAGATATCTTTCTGTCTGATATTGCATGAAACAACTTGATTTGAAAAACTTCTCATAATTGGTTTAGAACAACTATTGTGTTTCAACGAAACTTCTCAACCAATCTATGGTAGATTTATATAATGTGCGTGCTTGCATCGAAAATTCTTCATAGCGAAACGCCGTTTTTATGTGCTTTTTTGTTTCGAATAAGATAGATTTTCCAGACAATCTCGTCTACCGAATTAATTGACACAAAAGACGAGCATTCACTGTCTGTGTTGTTTTGGTACTGGAATTAGTATGTTTCTCTTGTTCGTCTCTTTGTCTACGATTACGCTAACACTTCTCATGAAAAATAAATATTTATGTGTATAAGGACAGACAAAAATAAAGGCTAACATAAAAATGTAAACAAACAGACGAAGTTTCTGATATAAACTAATTTACTACACTAACTAGAGAATGATTCATTCGAATAATACTCGGGCTCATCATCGGCTACATGTGAAAGTATACATATATGAGTAGATTCAGTAGATATTGTTCCCAAATATATATAGTAGTGTTGAAAAGCTTTCGCACATACTCTGATATGAAATAGAAACAATTGAGATTTAAATCTATTCGACTAAAGACTGATTTTCCAATATAGAAGAAATGATCAACTACAATAAATATTATCAACTTACTTGTATGGCAAAAGAATAACGTTGAGAAGAAAATTAAGAAACAAGTTGCGAATGGTTGGCTGATCAGATAGACCATATCGAATAATATTATCATTGGAGTTTGGTATAATTTTAACATGTTGTAATGCATAAACAATCAGACCCATGATTAATTCTTGATGAGTCACAGACCGATCTTTTAATGATTGAAAGAGAAGAGGTATTAACTCAACTTGTTCATATGATTTTAAACGCATAAAACCCAACTTAATATACATTATTGAAAAGTTCTATGAAAAAACAAAAATGATTTCATACAATATCTTTTAAAAAATGATTCAAATTATACGTACAGAAGTAAATGGTGAACATTGGGTCGATGTTGTAAAAATTTCTAGAAGACTTCTTACTGGAATCTGAATTTCTGGACGACTTTTCACTCGTTTATTTACATGTATGAAAACTTCAAGTGCCTATATAAAACAAAAATATACGATGAAACTCAATAACTAAATAATCACACAAAAATCAAAGTTTTCTGTCATGAAATTTGATTTCACATAATTTTCATAACTAATTTGAAAAAAGAGAAAGAAAACTTCCATGACATGCAACGCTTCCTGGCCTCGGATAGCATATCTTTGAAATTATAGGAATACCTATATAGGATTCCGTTTTTTCAAATTGTACGATCATTTTCACTGAAAATTGAGAAAACTTATTCACTTGCAGGAAACAACTTTTCAGATTGCCAAGGTTTTTCGTAGTAACTGTCCCTCAGGGAAATGTCAAATCTCATCATATAGGTAATATAGGAAAAGCAAGCGAAATATAGAATTTTCAAAAAAAAAAACAGGAATTATAGGTCGAATCCGAGTCCAGAAGGTTTCTATTTTACAACAAGTATAATTCTAATTTTAAATATATCGTATTAAAATGGTCGTTAAGTTTGAGCCCATTCTCAACAATATATATTTATATGATTTCAATTTTTTAATCTTATCCAGTCAAAGAAATGAATAAAATAGTGAAAGTTTATAAAGGAAAGACCTTCAAATGTTTCTGTATTTTTCTATTTGGTGAGAATAGTCTCGTAGAAATGACATGCTAACATCAGATGATATTATTATCTAAATTAATATCAATAAAAATATGTAGGCACATGCTTTTCCAATATGATTCATCTATTTCTATGTTTTGATTAATGCACAGCATTAGTATTGATAGTGAATTCATCGTGTACATGGTAATGAGTGAAAGTTTGATATTGCGAGGAAAACTACGCTAATCTGTACGTAATTCAAGTATGCTAAAACGTTAACTGATCTGATCAAATGAATGTACTATCAAGTTTGAGAACTTCAATTAAGTTATGATCTCTACTTGTTATTATCAAAACACAAGTCTTTTTTCGAACAAATTTTTAATACATTATCATGGAAAAGAGCTTATTTTTAGTCGTACTTTTTTTCTAAAATCATCTGTTTGCAATTCGATACTTCGAACAAGTATTGGTAAAAATGTTTTGATCAATTCTTGAAATTGATAATCATCAGCACAAGAAATCAATTGAATAAAATGCCGATTCAATGAACCTAGTAATAATATATATTTAAATATATACGTATATATTAGAAACAAAGTCCTACTTGTATCAAGCGGATAGATTACGTCATCATTCATATTCTCCATATTAAAATTGCTATTTTGTACTTGCAAAAAAAGAAGAAAATGTATGACCGGGTTTAATCTCGTGTTTATGATTCATACTTTTTTCTACACGTACCAATCAATAGGGAGCATCACTTTCGATGTTTTTTAATCAAACTCATATTCATTGTTTTTTATACTTGAAAAACTTTCGTAGTTATTATTTCTGAATTTTTGTTTGAATTTAAAATTTAGAATATCTAACATTTTTCGTATTGGTAATTGAACGAAAGAAGACCAATAATAATGATTATAAATAAATGAATGATTCTCAGTTCTAGTCTATGTGTGTACGATGTTTTTTTTCTTCAACTATGTGTATTGTCAAACATTTCTTGTGCTTTTAGATATGTCTCATCGGGAGAATAGAGATCGTCGAACATTATATTGTGGAAATTTACATGAAAATGTAACCGAAGAAATGTTATTTGAACTTTTTCTTCAAGTAGGCTACTATTATTTTATTGTTTTTTATTTGTTTTCAAAATACAGAAGAGAACTATATTTTTTGTTTTCTTTGTTCTATTACTAGAGTGGTCCTTTAGAAACGGTAACAATGAAACGTGATGGTCGTCGTTCATTTGCTTTTATCACATTTAAGCATGAGGAATCCGTTCCATATGCTGAAGCCATCATGGAAAATGTTTGCTTATTCAATCGTCCGCTACGTTTAGCTGCTCGTTCATCAAATAAAGATTTTAATAATAATCCAAATGAACCATATACACCTGAAATGTATGTTAATGATTCATTATTACATCGTTCAACAACATGGCATTCACCGCAACCATCATCACAACAACAACAGCAGCAACCACCACCGTTACCAATACCACTTTTTTCTACTAATGAGATGAGTTTTTCACATCAACCACATTATTCATATGAAGAACGAATGCCAACACCAAGGTTTGATCGTCGAAAACAAGCATCCTATCATCCATACAATAGAAGTGAACAACAAGATTATCAGAATATGAAGCAACGTAATGGAAATCATAGTCATCAGCGTAGAGGAGGAGGAGGAGGAGGATATAATAATTATTATCGTTAGAAAGCGCTATAAGATATTCCTATTCATCAATATTTCCTATTATTTTGTATGTACATATATAGAGTTAACTGTTTCTTTTTTTTTCTTGTCTTGTGAAAAATTCTTCTCCTTTTTTTTGTTTTTGTCGAACGATATGGATTGGCGAATCGATTCGAAGAAAAAAAGAGAACGAGAGAGAGAGAGACAGACGACGATGGATAAAAAGCATATAGAAGACGAATATGAAGGAGAAAAGATGAATCCTTTACGATTATTTGAAAACATCATGGCTTTATTTGTTTTTTTTAGATATTTTTTTAATATTCTATTCAAACATTATTTTCATTGGAATATGTTCGACAGAGAAATGTTTATGACGTATACGAAGAGAATGTTAGAGATAAGATAAAGGTTTAGAATTCGTCAGATCGGATCGGACATGTCGCTACTCCAAAATTAGAAGTCAATTAAATAGGATAACATCGTTGAAGAATCCTCAACAACACTTTCTGAGATTTTTTAGTAACGTGTTAGTTGTTCAAAATAAATGGGCGAAGTATTCAGTCAGATGCAATAGATGAAATGAATCGAATCTGAGTTCTGAAGGTTTTACACTGGATGGATTTTGAAAGAGATTCTATTTATTTTTGCAATTGAAATCTGATTTATAAAGAAGTCTTACTGTTCATACTCGCCCGCGTATCAAAATAATTTTATATCATAAATATATATATATGTATACATAATATTATCTTCATGATCTATTCGGAAACCAGTGATTTGAAAAACGCAACATCAGTCCATCGATTGGCTAAAATGTGACTACTAATAATAAGCGAAACAAACATATTGTTTCTTTTAACTAAAACAATGCCTAAAGACTAAACATTTTTTCGCACCCATACCCTTGTTTACTAATGTGTTATTTTTTCATCATAATCAATTAACATTCGTTATTTTTTACTTTTAGATAAATCTAACAAATGAATTTCTTCATTCTACACATGTTATGGACAGTGGTGATCTTTATTTTCAAGACAAAATTGATTGTTGCCTCTAGCTGATAGTTGTATTGCGCATACTTTTTGAAATAGAAAAGTAACTATACATTTACAAATAAAACAGTATCTTATGAATGAGCTTTAGCGAATCGAATCAAGTTTGTTAACTACTTCTTTCAACAAATTTATATGAAGGGCAAACACTTCTTCTGAAGCTGTCATTATGATGACCTAAAAAATTAACTATACTTTCTATTAAGATTAGGCTAAAGTGCACATTTATATTTCTTACTATCATTGAGTAATTCAAAAAACAACTAGTACGATCTCTAAGGAGTTGAAATGTCAAATAGGATTTAGTTGCTATTACGTATCATAATATGATCTAATTGACATGTGTGTGTGTGTGTGTATCCATCCGAATTTTTGAAAGACAAAGTAATACTAGCTTGTAAACTTAGGAAATGAACCATTCGTTTTCAATTGTGTTTTTTTTTTAGAAAAGATACTACATTTTATTGTTTCGATCGAAATGACTCATTAAATAAATCGATTAATTCGAAAATTAGACAATAAATCTGATTTGATCTTTTATCTTACGTTTCTTTGTACATGGTATGAGTCACAGAAAACATCAGTCTCACAATAAATTGATATTGGTAGATAATAATCTGCGAAAACTGCATTTCTTTTTTTAACATTTTGTTGATATTAATTTATTTTTAATTAATAATATTTCGAGTAACGATGGTAGAAGTAAAATCAGCTTCATCAACATTATTAACAAGTAACAAAACGTTTAAAAAATCCATATTACATTATGGTGTTCTTATGAGCTTGACTTGTGTTTTCATATAAATAAATTCTTCAAAGATAATGTCATTGATCAGAAAGGTTAAACTTAAATATGCCTTGATTAGTCGAATAGAGATATATACTGAAGACGACTGTTTGACGATGGATCGTTTTTTTTGATTAAATGCCTACATGTACGTGTTAAAATTGTAAATGAATAAGATTATTAAATTTAACGCTTTTAACTAAATATTTTATCATTATTACATCAGAGAATCGTTCAAATTATACAAATGGAAAAGAGAAAACGAAAAACAACTCATGAATAAAAAGAACACGTCTTCTGTTGGATTATTCAAATTGAACTTGGGATCATTCTATAATGTTTTTGATAATAGTTTAAAGAAAATATTTCATAAGTCCAAGTCGAACGAAGAATTGAATTTCGTCGGAATTACTATCATCATGCTTCATATTTTTACGAGACACGCACGAATGAGGTTTTTGTTTACTATCAATCGATTCGTTATTGTTGTCACGAGTATTCCCTC
This sequence comes from Rotaria macrura, assembly GCA_900239685.1. NCBI lineage: Eukaryota > Metazoa > Rotifera > Eurotatoria > Philodinida > Philodinidae > Rotaria > Rotaria macrura. The sequence goes on from OENT01000670.1 coordinate 71,442, forward strand.
TCTCATAAAAACGTATTACTACACATATTACACTCTAGTCGATTTTGATAATGGATAGATGATAGAATACTCAACTCGCTATTTTGTTTCTTTTCAGATGGTGTCTAGTGTCATTTGAAATTCTTAACTGTGTTGTAATCATGATGTATACAAATTTTTCTTTTTGTTCGTTCGATATTAATTATCACATTCCCAAGCAGATATTTTTAGTTCATATAACACAAACAGAACTCTTTTAGATTAAAGCATGGCCACAATAAATTATAGTGAAACTATAAACACCGAACGTGAGAAAGCAAATTTACTTTGTTTGATTAAGTAAGTTTGCTTGTCTTTGTTAACTTTGATACAAAGAAAAAAAGTTTTATATTCTTGATTAGATTAACTTTGAATGCACTGATCGATCAGTCATTATCGACTACATCATTACCAGTTCTTGATGATCGTAATGCAGATGTGACGAATTTTATCGTAACACTAGAACGTATCCTTTGTTTTCGTATGCGAGGTAATGAAACAAGATGAATGAAGCATATGTTTTCATGAATGAAGGAATTGGTTGTTTGATGTTTTCTTTTAGCAAGTTGGTTAGCAGAACGCCGTTATTTTTGGGAATTTATTCGACCTGCATGTATTGGTTCTTGTCGACAAACTAGTAAGAAATAATATCGAGAAGATGTATAGTTGTTCCTTTCGATTTTTAGCCATTGAACGTGTAGAAGAAATATCAAGTACACGTAGTGTAAAAGTGAAGGTATTATAGCAATGATTAATTTGTGTTGTTTTGATCAAAATAATGGAGATACAAAATTTTAAAAGACTGTTAGCACAACAGTAGAGAAACTTTTTTTTTCATTAACGATGAGTGAATATAGCTTGTTTATGTTTTGTCTATTCTAAAACGTAAGTATATGATCAATTTTCATCTAGTAGAGCCGTAGGTAACCTTCAAAATGAGAATTATTTTTTGACTCTTATATCTACTGAACTCTATGTAGTCATCTACTTCTATTGAAATTTTCATTACTACTGTTCAATTTCTCAGATTCACATGAAATCAAATTATTCTAAAAGAAAGTTTTCAGTTGAATCTTATTAGACAGTAAAGTGTTGCGATGGTTGTATTCTACAAAATACGTGGGAATTTTAAATTCTATCATATGTCTGATGTAAATTTTCAATACCAACATTATCAATATTAATCATAATGTGTTTTAATATTGATTGTTTATCAAAATTAGCATGTGAGGATAGGTGCTTTTCCTTTGGATGCATGAATATTAACAGGTAATGCTTTCAGCTCATGTTAAGCCTGAAGTAAAATGAGTAAGTCATTTTCGAAACTAATCTCGAATGTTAAATTACAGCAATAAGAAATACCAATTAGTTAAAGATGAGATCTTCAACTGGAGTGGAACACGAAACACTGACTCGTCTACGACTCAACGATCGTCGAGAAACATGATCTTGTTTTTCGTAGTAACAAATACTATGTTTCCGTTTGCATTCGTACATAGTCATATTACCAATAACAACTTCGATAAGTGATCTGAAAAATCTAATCAAGTTTAAAAAAGAAATAGTTTATATAGATATGTTGATCTCTATGAAGTTCAGTATTTTATTTTTCAAAAATAAGGTTTTAGATTTACAAGCTTTTCCAAATATAATTCATGTTATGAAAATCTTGATTATTTTTGCTTCATGTTATTCGTAGTAAGTGTACGATAATAAATAGGTATGGTTAGCATTTAGAAACAAGTCTGTTTTTCTTTTGGAGTATCTCTCTATTAGATCTGATTGAATCACCCTTACATATTCTTTGTAGAATCTTCTTATCAGAATTACATAATTACCTCACCGAATCAATAAAATTTCTTTTGATTTTCTTGTATTCTATGATGATTCTACTCGTTATATGCATTCGAATCTTGAGTTCATTGAACCTGAATTCATCTGATTTAAAGTTGACAAGTTCATTGAACTAACGACTGCTACTATTAATATATTATCTTTAATTGAATATAGTATTGAATTCTAATTTCTAGTTCTGTATTTTTCTGTTACATGATAGGGTCGAGCATGGATCAAATTTGCCTTAATGGAGAAAAAGCTTTCTGAACTTTTAAAACTCGTTATTTCTGATTGTCATCTCGTTCGGTATGTTGAAAATTGTAATCTTTCGAAATCTATAATCTGTTTCGTAGAAAATTCTATCATGATGATTCTATTATGATATCATCACAAGCATTTATTCTATGTGATCAATTAGCTGGTTTGAATACGATTGATTTCAGGTATTTGTAATGATTCTTAATTTTTTTGGCAAGTTTATTTATCAATATGTTCAAATAATTTATTTTTCTAGTTTTTGTTTTAAACAAGATACTCCAATTATAGCTCCCTTATTATTAAACGACACTGAAATAGATGTGATTGATTTAACACCATTTCTATGTTTTAAATCGAAGCAGTAAGAAAATTTTCCCTTTCAATAAATTGAGTAGTCCCACTAATTTGATTGAACTTTCAAAATTATAGTCAACAACTACTCAAAAATCAAGATAGTAATGAAGAAAACAAGCAGCCATCATCGATTGTAATGACTGAAAATGAAGTTGAATCAATGAATTCATCCGAATATCGAATGATACCAATTGACAAATATAAACTCGAAGTGGAACAACGAGTAAGAAAAAGAATTGCATTCAATTTACAAATACTGTGTTTTTATCGTTCGTTAGAGATACTTCGAAGAGCTTTTACGTCATCGTGATCGTGAATTGCAACAAATGAAAATTCGTTATGAAACATTGAAAAGTGAGCGCGAAAGAGAAATTATTCAAATGGAAAATATTATATTGGAACTCCAGCTCGAATTGTTTGTATAAGAAGTGTATATATAGAGAGAGAGAGCTATGTTTATTGACATTTATTTTTCTATGATTAGACAAGCAGCTCGAGAAGAAGCTGAACTAAAGTATAGAAGATCGCAACAACTCAGCTCAACAACACCACCTAAAAGTCTTTCCTATTTCGATAAACAAAAAACAAGCTCACCATCACCAGTAATGCCCAGTGATCGTGTTGAGAACAATGATATGTAAGTACCTTGATAATTAAGTCCAATGTCATAAAATTGAGGATCATCGTGCATATGAATGCAGCAGATCATAAACTATCAAGATAACACGAATTGTTGCAATTAATTTCGATTTTTAGGCAAGTTAATGTCAGCGAAAATTCATCAACAGATATTAATCAGAGGGTGACTTTAAGTTTGTCTTTATATTACTATTTATTTATTTTTCTTCTCGATCATTAATTTCAGAATTCTAATTTAACTAACAAGAATGATGATGAAAAACAAACGAACGAAATTGTTGATACACGATGTGAATCACGTCATGATTCCAATTATTCTATGGAGAATTTGAATGTTGAAGATAATCAAAATGAATCTGTTGGTAAAATACCATTCAATATTAATACTGATGGAGATCGGGCACCTACCGAGAATAAGTCCATATCGAGTCCAGAAATGCTTTCATCAAACACATCTTTTTCAATTCCATCATCACCATCATCGAATGATGGAGATGAACAGCAAATGGAAACAGTAACAACAAGTACTCCAGACGAAAAACAACTCACTCTGAATGAAACGGTCCGATTTGAAACTGGTGAAGTATTAGATCAAGACTTTCAATTAACAAAAGAAGATGATGCTACAGTTTAATTTTCTGTTGTTCCGTTCGTTTATAAATGTTCATATATATATATATATATATATCTTTTAATTCTTTCTATATATCATTTTAATTTGAGCTTCATTATTCTTTTTATGATACTACGATGAGCAATGAATGCAAATATAATTTTTTTTTCGTATTATATTTACCATATTACAAATAATGTCAACCTTGTGATACAATACTTTTTATTTCTATTTTAGTCATATTTTTGATTTTTATTGCAATTTCGCATATGATTTCTTTGTTTAAAAAATTTCATCTGTTTTTCTCTTTTTTAATTATTGAAGCGTAAAAAAAACTCGAACGAACGCAAAAGCGTTATCTATTTTTGTCATTCATAATCATAGTATGTTGAGGGCATCAAGAACGAATCAATAATCGTCTTCACTTACTTTCCGTTTGCATGTTTGATTGTAACAGAAAATTCATCTATATACATATGCATATATCCATTCATTTGTTCTTGTTTTTTATGTTGTTAAGATAATAAAAAAAAACAGAAACTAAGATTTATTTACAAACATCATGCCTACACCGTGCGATACTGTTGATGCTGCTAATCGTCGTTTTGAGCAACTTTTTAATGCTGGTCAAATTGATGAATTAGTTCAGCTGTATACACTGAATGCAAGACTTTTACCAATGGATAAAAATAAATATGAAGGACGTGAACAAATCAAACAATTTTGGCAAGGTGCTCGGGAAAACGGTGTTAAAGACCTTCGTCTTACTACAGGTACAGTTTTGGAAGCTGGAACAGATCGATTAATTGAAACAAGTTTCTATCAACATTCGTTAGATCGAGGTAATTATCAAGTTATATGGAAACGTGTCAGCGAGGAAAACAATGATTGGCAATTAGAAATTGATATTTTTAATTGATCTCTTATTCTGCTTGAATTTGAAATAAAAATACTATCGTATTATGGAGGATAATAACGATTTACTCTTGTTTTCTTTTTTTTTTTGAAAGAACATTAACCAGTGAATTACTGTTTAAAGTAATTTAGCAAAAACGAAATACGACTTTATTTTTTGAAATTTCACTTTAAAGCGTATTATTTATAGATGACGAGATGATGTGCTCAAACACTGAGTAATAATGAAATAAATGCCATGAATTTTACAGTGCGAGCCAATATTATTGTACCTAGTATAGACTCTTTGGAGAAATATGTTAAGAGAATAGATACAGTAACAGAAATACCGAGAGTTGATGAGAAAAAAGTAAAGTGAAACAGATAATACATGACAGATAGAATCAAAAAGCAGGTGGAAGAGAGCGAAAAACGAATTAGAACGTTCAAACGTAATTTGAGTAGAGAAAACAATGACATAGGTTCATAGAGATTTCACGTGTAGATTTCTTTTCAGACTATTAGCTAGATAACTTCGATAAATTTTGTATACTTTAAGAGAGGTGGTTCTTGCTTATTTCCTAATTGTGTTTCTTGATTCATACAAAGAAACTAGCTAATTCAACTCTTCTTTGTTGCATGAAGATGCTCAGTTAAGCACGAAGATATAATTGTTGAAGAGTGAACGATCAAGGTTCTTTGGCATTTAACAAAGTTGTATATCTCTAATGAATTCTTCTTAGTTTAACGAAAGAGCATATTTGAGTGTATCCTGTGAGAAGAGGTTTTAAATTATCGTATCTTATCGAGACCTTCATGAATATCACCACTATTCATATCTTAGTTGCTTTCGTTGAAGAGTGGAGAAAAGAGAAAATTAAGGATTTTTCAAATATACTATTACCATGAGTTGCATCATTTTTTGTATTTGTAAGGAGGAATATTCAGATAGTTGACTTTTTCATAAAACCACATAAAATGAACAAAAAAGTGATATGAAGGAGTTGTTTCTAGCATTTTTTATCTTCATATGAAATCAAGTGTTAAAAAGAATGTGTATCATATGATTTTTCAGTTATCTCGACTTTTCTTCCTTCTTTTTTTCGCTCTCTCTCTGTTAGATTATCAGTGAAACAAGAAGAACGAAAAAAATACTTTTCTAAATAGATATCGTGTTGATTTAAATCATCGCATTTAGGCACAACAGTTGAAAACGACATGTGTCCTGTTTAACATATAATGATCAAGTTAAGGTTGCTAATCTGTTTCTGTTTATCGTGTTCGAATTATTAAAACAAGAACTGATTATACTTGAATAACGTTTGATTTTATCTTTTCTTCAAACTTCAACGAAAGGAGCTGTAAGATATTAATACTGTTGATATTCATGAATGTCTCGATAAGACACAATACTTTAATACCTCTTCTCATGGGACATACTCAAATATGTGCCGTCATAAATTTATGGATCTACTGGAATATTATACTTATGAGATTGTAGTCACTAGATTTTAATCCGATGTTGAAAAATGTCATTATTCTAATCGGTGCATTACTTATTCTTCTTCATTAAAATAAATGAGCTTTTATTTGTTTTAGATGACAAGAAGATCTATGAACAGATCAAACTAAATATTTCAATCACTTACAACTGATTCGCAATTCATGTATGGCTACTGTGTATTTCTTGCCACGGTTTACGGTGTTTTGTTTTCAAAAATTCTGGATGCTTGACGTTTTCATCGTATTTCATAATCGATGAGTTCATTAGATCCTTCTTGGCTCACACAGTTTATCGAAAACAAATAGAAAAATTCATGTTGAACTTGATAATAACACCGAATCGATTTGAACGGCTATTGATCAAACAACATTGGCAATAAATAATGAACGGTTGTTTGATGACATCTATTGTCGAAGGCTGTATGAACTAATCTAGAATCGATCATCTCAAAATTATTCTTCTATTTTTCAATTATTTTCGCTTATATCGACTAGATTTTGACTGATAAGTATACATATCTGTTCAATCAAATGAATCATCATGACGTCCTTCTCTTTAATAGACTTTCATAATGCTTGATGAGATTTTTCGATCGATCCACTGATGGATATTCTCTATTTCTCATATTAGAAACAGGCTGTTTGTTAACACATTCGTTTCGATGAAGTTTTTCAGATTCCAACGCATCAGTAACGTGTTTTATTTTTGAGTTACCATGATATTAATGAGTAACGTGATATGAACTCTAGATAGAAAGATGTTTACCATCACACTCTTCATACATAGATACGATTCTGCAAGTGCGCTCTTTCTATTATTCGCTGTTTCTTCAAGATTAACTCGATCTCGTCGTGTGTTCACGTTTTATGGTCTATTATCCAATATCTGGTACAATAAGTCATGCGATTTCATGCAAGAATATGCGTGACTGTTAGCCAGTGTGATAACTAACCAAAACACAGTCAATGCCAAGACTTTTTTTGTATTCTGTTTAGTCGGTTGCGATGAAAAAAAAATTCGTTTTTCTTCTAAGTATTCATATGTATTATGAATTTCTTTTGATTGCCTCGTCCATTGACGTAACTGTACATGCACTCTTCACCAGAATCAGTTCAGTTTCATAGCGATCTGCCGAAAAAAAAAGGTTGGATATACATTTAGGTTTCGTGATTGTAATAAGTATGTCTTTTTATCTACTGTAGACTACTTCTCTGATGTTGATTAGTAATGTCAAGCATTTACTTATCCATCATATTAATAGAAAATGGAGAATTTAAACTTATGACTTTGTAAATTATTTTTCATCATAGTTCTATCTTGAAAAGAAGCTGAGAACCATTGTCAGATATTAAATTGTTCTAATTTGATAGGTTGATGCCAATTATGTAGCATGCGAGGATTCTGTGAGTGAAGTAGAACTTCCCGCAACCATAACATATTTCCGATTGTTGTCATCATGAGAATAGTTGATTGAGAAAAAAGTTGCTGATATTATACATCTATTGGGTATTGTGCATTGATATCCAATGCACTTGAATCCGATTCAGCTAAGCTAAAATATTACTTCGCTATGTTTATATTGGCTAATTGAGAATTGATAGAAAACATAAGCGTTTTCTTACATTAGTTACTGCGGGTATTGTGGGATATGTAAACTTTAATTTATGAGAAATATGAACGAAATTTGATGATCAAAATATCTTTTACTGCTATGTTTTTTTCTCTCTCTAAAGAAAACAAAAAAAGCTAATAAAGTTATGGTAATAATTGTATAAAATAAATTATTTTCTTGGTAGAAATTTCATCATGAGAACGAAAACAAATCTGCTGTTTTTTCTAAGATCATAATGTAACACACTCCGAGAAATTCACTGGCTCGTTTTTCAATAGAATAATTGACATCAAGCAATAGTCATATCGATCGGACAGACAAAAAGGAATTATTTATATTTTCTTTTAGCTATAAATAATTATTAGATGGACTTTGATGCACATCCCATTGATGATCGTGTGTGGCTTGGAAGTCTTAGGGCCATGGAGAATACATCGGCACTTGACAGTTTATACATAACACATATTTTAAGTTTAGTTAATTCAAATTTACCAATCAATGAAGATGATCATTTTATACGAAAACATTTACGTGTTGAAGATGAACTAACAACAGATTTGTTAGCTGAATTCGATTCATGTTACGACTTTATAGATAAAGCATTATCAGAAAATCCAAATAATAATGTTCTTATTCACTGTCTTGCTGGCGAGTTCAAAAATATTTTCTAGATTTTCGGTAGATTACTTTGAATTTTTCTATATTAGGCGTATCTCGTAGTGCTACTATTGCATGCATGTGGTTGATGCGTCGATATGGATTATCAGTCAAAGCTGCCTTAGAACGGCTGACACGTGTACGTTCATTGGTTAGTCCAAATGAGAGTTTTGCTGCTCAATTATACATATTCGAACAAATGGGTAATCAGTTTGACATTAATCATGGATTGTATAAAGAATTTCAATTTGAACGTGCTCGTTGTATTTATATTGCCCATGATACAGAGACGGAAGGTATCGATAAAATGAATGAACTTCGTCAACAGTTTCGTAAAGCATTCATTCTGCCCTACGCTCATCCTACATGTGCTGTAACAGAAAAATATATTTGCCATCAATGTCAAACTGAGCTATTTACTAATGCTGATCTGTTTCGACATAGTGAAGGTGGTGGACTATACAATTGGTTTCGAATATATGGTAATGAAAAATTATTCAGATCATCATCTGACATCGAATGTCATCAACAATTATTTACTCAATGTCTCGAATGGTTAATGGCTCAAATCGATACACCGAAAAATTCTTATAGTGACTCTATCTTATGTCCAAAATGTTTTGCTATTCTCGGTCATTATAATCTTAACGGTGGAAAATGTCTATGTAGAAAATGGATAGAACCGTCGTTTCATTTTGATATCGATAAAGTAGAATCGAAAACAGTTGCAAAGATTAATATTGAAACGAACAATGTGTCTACATAGAGGTATTTGCTTTCTTTTTTGTTTGTAAAAATTTGAAATAAATCAAGAAAACATTGTCGTATTTTTTTTTGTTTTGAGTATGTCAACCACTATCTCATATCACGATTTATTTATAATAGACTTTCTTCCTCTCTTTGTTTTTTCACTGTAACTGCGATCATTCATACAAAAACACAGTTGAGTATTAAACAAAAAATAGGACATTTAAGCACACAGAAAAGTTTAATAAAATACTTATTAGTAGTATAATTCATGTTCCGTAGAATGTCTTCATCCGCCATTAGTCGAATTCAACTTTATCACAGAGAGAAAAATCATTTACGAATACGCCCATTTATGACAATCACAGGAGCATGGACCAAACGAGTCAATAAAACCGGGACCAAACCGATCTTGATAAAAACGACAATCACGACAATCGTCACAGTTTGGTTGGCCACTACTTGAAGATTGGGACGATTTCGAATGTGACTTTTTCTCACGTCCTAAATTACGACCATTCATAATGCTTAGTCGATTTAACTATTTGAAGCACGTTTTAACGTAAGAAAACAACTGACTTGCATGCTTTCTAACTAGAAAATTGTTTACTCACTTTTTTTCGAACGATCAGAATGACTACGTGGTGTTCTACTTCTATGACGTGACGATCTATCAGATGAATCATCGGAATGTCTGGACGATTTTTTCTTTTTCTTCGACGATTTTTCCGATGATTTTTTCCTATCTGGAGATTGAAGTATTATTTTATTCGTTAATTCAGGGGATGCATTCGACTTATCCAACGCTTGTTCGATTGATTGATGTTGTTGTGTTATTGATTGAAAAATACAATTATCATCTATGGTCAATGGCGGAAGATTAATTTGAATCTGTTGAAGTTTATCAAGATGTTGCTCCATCGAACGCATGTTTTCAGAAAATATATCAAAATCTTGTTGTGTACCACCTTTTTTTCTTATTAATTCTTTCAATTTATTTTGCATTTCATTAAGTTGTTCTCGTTGTTTATCAGTTGTTTCATCGATATATTCTCGACGTTTTTTTTCGTAAAAATCATCGATAAGTTTGTAGGCGTCTTTTTTCCATTCATCGAGTTGCTTTAGACCAGAATGTTCACCATCATAGAAATTGCTGAAACGACTTAATAGAACATTTATTTTATCGACAAATGGGAGAAGTTTTTCATTGCGTTGGTTAGCATGTTCATTTAAATGATCAATGCATAAATCTTGTTTACAACATTGACATCGAGCAAGAGAGTCTAGCTCACACTTTTCAACAACACACGGCAACGACGATGGTGACGACATTATTTCTCTGTATGCGTGTAATGAAATGAAACAAGAATAAATATTTATAAAAGAACGAGCAAGGTTTTTTCCTTCATGTCTAACAAGTAACAAAGCAAGAACGAACGAAAAAAAAATGTTTATGAAAAGAGCAACCAAGGTAAAAAAAAGAAGTTGAATTAGTAGTGGTCATTTGAAAATTAGAGAATGAAGAAAGACATAATAAGTTTTATTATATCCATATCTTAAACAGTATTGCACGTGTACAAAGTTTTTTCAAGTCAGTCAATTGAGTTACATTCAAATAGAAATCTACTACCCAGGTCAAACGTCCACGATCGAATACAATCCTATACAATCAGATCCGATGAATAACGATGATCGTGTACGGTGGTTACATACGACGACCGTATACGAAGTAATACAATGATATACGATTGCTGTAAACGGCCATGGAATACGGTCGTCGTAAACGACGTTCATGTATGATCGTACTTTAGTCATGTTTTCTCGTACATAGCAGGATGCACGAGGGACAATATCACCGAAAATCAAGACGTCAATCGAATTCCAGCAGACAACTATTGCTTCACGCAAAGTCTGTCTGAAGTGTTTTTTAGCCGAAATGATTGAATTACTACGAGTTCCCAACTAGATATCAATAAACGATATCTACCCTCACAAAGAGACATCTATCCAACATCAAGAGACATCAATAAAATTATATTTCTACTATTACTGAGTGATTTCCACTATCATGTGGGACAGTACAAAAAATATACGGTGATATCTATCATTTTCTTCTCTATCTCATACATGAGTTCTAGTAGAAATGGTACCTTCTCAGGAGCGATGAAAAATATTTTCAGTTTCAGAAGAAATGCTTGATCGAAATCTATCCTCATAAAGGGAAATTGAAAAAGTATAACAAGATACCAATCGCTTTCTATTTTAAATTATATGTTCAAGGATAGCCAGTCGTTTATCGATTTATTTTATCTTGTCATCTCCTCCTGTTACTATAACGAGTCGTTAGTAACGACTATATGTGGAGTGAAGAATTTCTTTTTGAACTGGAGCCCTTTCCCCATCGAATAGTCCTATTCTTTACTGCTTATATTTTTATATAATTTAACTTAGAAATACCTTATAAAAAATTATGCAAAAGAAAAAGCAATATGAAATAATATAAAAAATGATATCCTCGTTTTTGATTGTAAGTAAGTGTTAATTTAGAAACATTTGCTTTGTCGGTTTGTTTTTAGATTATGTGTTATGATTTATCGAATGGTACGTATTGATTGATTAGAATAAATTTTTGTTCTTTATATTTAGATTATGTACAGTGATTAATAGAAGTGTAAATATTATATGATTTGAGCTATTCTGTTGTTTTTAATTTTTAGTTTATTCGCGTTGATTAATTGAATAATTAGTGCCGATTTACAATAATAAAATCTTTTAGTTTTAGATTGTGCGCTGCGATACATTGCAAGAATCTTGCTACCGTCTTGGGCAAGAATCTGGAAAGAAATAAATTCAAGATTGTTAATAAGTTTAGTGATTTTAGTCATGAAAAAAAAATAAGATCGATTACGGTAGATGAATTCTCAATGATTTATACATAATAATTATATAAAATAGTTCCTTCTGTAATGGAAACAAAAGAATAATTAAATGAAATTGTCTATGATCAATCCGTAGATGTTCGACAAGATTATTCATTTAATGGTATTCGAAATTTTCCTTGCTATTATTAGAAAGTAAGTCGATTAAAGCCCAATGGAATTTCCAGATATAAGACTGCATGTTAGATCGAACCGTTCGATAAATAATTTAATGAATACTAAATGTAATAAAACTTGTTTACGTTGTACGTACCGATTGCTAATTGTTCAGATATTCTAAAAATGTCTTTATGCGATAGAATTGTTGGTATCCAGAATGAAACAGCCCAATAGGATCCTTTCAGAAGTTGTCACAATCCTTGATAGTGAATTCCGACAACTTCCAATGAATTCCTATCAAATTCGATAGTTTTCCCATAAGATGCAACGGTATTCGCCAGTCGGATCAGTCGTCCTGTGATAGTATTAGTATTCGATACACATCATTAACCGCTAATTTAATCATAGTTAATAGGGTCAAAATAGATTTTCGCTCATAACTTCACATATTTTTTTTCAATATGGCCTTTTTTCATCTTTTGTGAAAAACGTAGCATGCGCTTTTTCTTCCAATATTCGCTTCTTTTTGTTGAAAAATTTCCTCAAATTTTTCTAAGTAAAGAACTACGTATAAATAGAATTTTTCTTTTTTTTAACTATTAACCTTTGATAGTATATGCTCGTTATAATATTCTTGTTCATTGAAACTTGATTGTTAACTTCTACTTTTGAAGTAATCCAACGATTATTTTGATTCTAAGTGACATGGTCTTGAAGTAGATTTTTCGGTCAATGATTCCTTTCGAAAGAACAATGAGTGTAACTATTGACGATATGATTTATTTCTTAGTTTTTTAACTATATCAGGAAATAATTAAACTTTCTAGTCACTTATTTAGTTTCTTCTCTAAATATTTTAAATGAGTAAAGAGTCTTTTTTCTGATGATAATGATATATACTCATCAGTGATTTTTGTATGTATTTAGATAGAATGAAACTTGTGTACCTAAAAATCGTTAGCTTCATCGTTGATAATGATAATCATTGTCATTGTCATTTTATTTGAAACGACTTCAAACTAGATTCTTGTTCTAATGCACATTTTTAATAACGATCAAGAATGTCATAGAAACATTTTCTTGAGTAGTGTTTCTGCCCTTTTTTCTTTTTTTGAAAATGTTTCCGTTGTTGTAATCATATCGGTATAAACTCGTATTAAAAATATTTTCTTGATGATGAATAATTATAAAGTATGTGAATATCTTTTGTAAATCGATGGTGAAAGATATTCGCAAGAAGTTTGATTCGAACTAAAATATTCTCGGTGAATGTAAATATAACGTGCTTTGATAAATTACAAAAACAATCATATTGTTCTTATTTTGTTATTTATATATTTTTTCTTTCAAATTGTGCAGGTCAAAAAGTTCACTGAACCTGATTTAATAAGGTACATCGGTATCTAACGAAAACCGATAGAATCCGATCAGAACTTAGTCGGATTTTATATCGAAATCCGGGGTACCTGATCGTCGGTTTAAATCCCCAACAATTATGTCGGTGTTAAGACGATCTGACAGAATCCGATGGCTGATCTTCGTTCTGATTGTTCTACATGAAATTTCAATAAAATGAAGAATTCTACGGAAATTACATCAATACGTTACTCTTTCAGCTAATAATAATTGTGACCTAACCACAGTGAAAAAACAAAAGAATTGAGAGCGTTGAATAACATTTTTCGACTTTTAACTCTAGAGAAAATACAAAAAGGAAGACAGGACAATCTTTTGGAAGAAAAATGTATTTTTCGTGTCTTTCATATTTTTCTCATTGTTATTATTGATAAATGTTGCTGATCTGATCGATACCGTGTGATAGAATATAATTAACAACACTAGAAGAGAACAAAAAAATATATTCTCGAAATGAACTTGATTATAGAAATGACTTATCGCGATTAGTCTTTATTATTTGTTCCTCAGTGCTACTCTCTTAGACATCAGCTCAGAGAACTCATTTTCTTTCGTTTATGGTGTTATTAGAGTATAAATAATGGAATCGAATGTTATTTTGTTTGAAAGATGACTTGAAAATCGAATACTTCTGTTCACATAATTATGTTGGAATAAAATTATTTTTCAATGTAAATATCAGCATGAAGAGTATGTTATATTCTCTTTTGTTGAATATCGTTGACGAAATATGACATAGCTGTTTGCCATTCTCCTTCTCCATTTATGTAAATCAATCTGTGAAAAACTTTTTCTTATCAACAAAATATGAAAGAAACAGACATACAAGATTGCCGAGATTAATCTTTACTATTTCAATAAAAGACTGCTTTACACAATTGTCTACGAATGATCCATATTTCTCATAAAATGAATTGTTAAAAATTAAATGGTGTGTTTAATATTCAATTAAATAACCGTTGAAAATAACTAAATCTATGTGGAAAAAAGAAAACAAAATTAAAAATATCGAGAAAATAGATAATTAGAAACAGTAGTAGAAGAGAGAACCAAGAGATGGGATCGAGTGATAGAGAGAGCGAAAGATCTATGCATGCTACAGATGCCAATAATATAGTTTCAATTTTACAATGTAATATAAATGTCATGTGTGTAAATGCGATTATGAACTGGAATTAATTTAATCTGAGCACATCTTATTAGTATGAAATCGATCCTTGGTGATGAAGTGAAGTTAGTGTAATGATATGATTCTTCAATTTGCTATGATTCGCAATCCTGATAAAAGTTAATAGCGGATATAGATTCTTCATAAATTATCATGTTTAATTTAGTTTTTAGCAGCCTTTTTGAAAGTTAAATGCAATGAATAAATAGTATTCCATCACGTTTCACTTTTAAAAAAATGTTTGCTTTTCATTTTAGGCATCAAACGAAACTTTTAAAGGCTTGCTTATTTCGAGGATGGGTAAAATTATGCATAACACTGGGAATTATAGTAATAAAAAAACGATCGATGTTTTTGAATATACGTATTGCATAAAGATAATTTATCAACATTTATGAAGGAAATCATCAATAATGAAAATAAATAATTTATAAAATTTGATTATAAGTAATGATTCAAGGATTTTTCTCTAAGATATTCTTCAGTCAATATTTGGTGAAATAGGATGACATTTGCCGTTTGTTGAAATCACATTCGACATGTTAGTGTGGCTTATATTAGCAAGTTTGTTACGGATCTCTATTTTCTCTTTACGGAATCTGCTTCCTAACTATCTAGGTATCAGAGATCCGCGAGTCAATCAAAAAAGCGACTCGTCACCGCCTCGTCATGCTGGCGAGTTGCTCATTGCTGCCTCGCCTCG
>OENT01000671.1:0-71861 GCA_900239685.1 Rotaria macrura
TAACCATAAGTTTGTACGGGCTTTCGAATGGTATGCCTTATTCCGAAATCTAATTTTTTTCGTGTGACGCGGTGCTTGTAATTTGGTCGATTTTCTCGTGGACCCTCTCTTAAGTCATGTAACTTGATATTAAGTTTTGTCGAGGGCAATTGCTCAGGCTCATATTTATATTTCGAATGAACATCACTGATCTTATAGTCTCCAATCAATTCGATATTGATTTGAAGTTCTTGTGCAACACATGTAAATAACCCACCTAGTACCATTGCGAAAGCAGTACCTATTGCTTGCTGTTCATCCTATAGAAAAGATCCATGAACACATTACTAATCTTGATAATAGGATAGTCAAGCTCAACTTACGATGTAAGTAAATGTGCCTCCGTTGCCCTGCTCAGCTAGTCTTACTAGTACTGATGCTGTATGATCAGGTCCAAAGCCAAATGTGTGACATTGAACACCACTGGGTAAAGTTTGTATTAATTGCGTATAGTCATGATTGTCATTGTCTTGACCATCAGTGAGCAAGAGAAGCGCATTTAAAGGATTTCTTGTTTGACGATTAGTAAACAAGTTGATGGCCATTTGCAAGCCACTTCCAATATACGTACCGCCTTCGCTGATAATATCAGTATTGATTGCATTAATCAAAATCTCTTTACTAGAAAAAGTATCGAGAAAAAAATATAATATCTAATTAGTATTTTTAAATAGCAGCTGATAATGGAAGTTTCCGCAAGTTGTGTCCACAATAATGACTAGTAGTACGAAAGTATTTCAGTAGCAGTGGACTTTTCTCAAATTTTGAACGAGTAGCTAACGAAATCACTTTAATAAAACGTTATAGTCTATAGTTTCTAAACCTTTGACAACTACACATTGTAATGATATAGTAACTGCGCAAACAGTTATAGTGTTTTGATCCTAGAGTAAATTTTAGGAAAAAATCGTCCTACTATTTCAAAACCACACGATCAAACATCATGACACTGTGTTCTTTATTCAGCCGCTAGCCAACCATAGGCATAACATTCATGCATGCTATATAGAACGAGTTAATCTAAAGTCAAATTATTCTCTAAAAATGTTGGGCAATTAATTTTACTGTATAATATTCGAAAATCAATAAATGAATTTCAGCGATGTGTTTATGATGTTAAGCATTGAAAGTTAGATGTAAGTCTAATGTAAAAAACAGTCTCAAGTTTTTTTATTCCTTAACACAATACTATCAAAAATTTTCTTTAATATTTCATGTAAGAAAATAGGTTTAAATGCTTTCTTGCCTTCGACAATGGACCAATAAACGACAGCTTCCTGGTATGAAACGGTCAAAATTCGATAGAAAAAATTAAGCATCCATCGCTTTGTCTTTCTAGAAATTCTGTTTGTCTATGTTTTGTTCATAATTTTCTGGCAATATATGAAAATCTTTTGAAGTAAAAGCAAGAATAGCATAACAAGTTAGCGCACACACTAAATAAATAACTTTATGTTCTTCATAACTATTGGCTTGATTCCTTTCGTGATGGCATGTTATGGAAACATAAGTCACGGTGCAAAAAAAATGAAGTGAGAAATTCTACTTAGAATTATGTCACTTTCCTACACACTCCTGCATTACACCTTTCTATACCGAGACTTGGTACTTTGCCACCCATAAAGGCTACAAAGGATCATTATACTAATGATATTCTAAAACACTTGCTATTCAGGTTTTCAATAATAAGACGAAGTACTCTATTGGCTTTCGATTTAAAACAGAGATATTGGAATTAATAATTGGAAACAATATTCGGTTGAAATTTCAATAGACCGTTCTTCCTTAGCTAATGCTAGACTTACTTTTGTTGATTCATTCTTTTGAGACCATGTGAAAGGTCAAATGCTTGATTATTGAATGAAATAATAGATAAACGATCGAAGTTGTTCATGTGTTCCACAATATAGATCAACGTTTTTTTTAATAAGGCTATTTTATCACCCGACATCGAACCACTTTGATCAACAACGCAGATTAGATCAATTGGTACACGAGAGGGCATAAATGATCCGATTTCGGTTGGTAAGATAATATTAGGTGCTTGAAGAGTGACAAGAGCGTAAATATTTGATTCTTCGTGTGAAAGTCGAGCTCCGTATTCTAATTGCGTTGAAGCGGTTATCAAAGGTAGACTGTCAGCGATATTAGGTGAAGCAGCAATCATCTGACGAGTAGCAGTAAGCCGATCATAGTGGTGTCGTGTAGCAAGCGTGCTGATAGGATCTTCGATCGAAGGAACAACCTATAGAATATGATTAATACCAAATTATTACTCAATGCATGATTTCTAATGATATAGAATAGTAAAGAAATATACGAGAAAAGTATAACTACTTGCATTTACTACACGAGATGGAAGTGGAATCCTTGGCTGTGTCAGTATGAACTGAGCAGAACCTGTTAATAATTGAGTCACTGAATCTTCAACGGGAGTTCGACATAAAGGACATTCTTTGTTTTTCGCTTTGATATTCGATGTTAGACATTCAAAATGGAATTTATGACTGCAGGACAAAATCAAAAGAGGAGCGCCTGGCACAAGAGCACTTAAACATATGCTGCAATCGTCTCTAGTATCTTCGGATGTGGTCGATGTAGATGTCGGTAACATGTTATAAAATTTTGTAATAGCAACGCTTACGTAAAAAGAAACCTAATGATCAGTATATCACCCTTTATATATACGAGAAAAATGTGACAACATTACTGATTCATGTAATCTGGAGGCGTACTCTTCCTATTATTGGTGATTCATTAGAAAGGTAATGAGACAATATTTTTCTCTTCGTGTGGACGGAAATTCAGGATTATAACACGTTTCGAAACTTTGTTTTCGTTTTCACGATCAATGAAGTGAAACAAACGAAACGAATCATATAAATCGATATCTTGCTCGGCTAAACATGTCAAACAGTGAATGAAGTTTTCGATCAGTTATGTTACTAAGTATACTTCTATTCATTTTTAGATGAAATATTTCAGATTATCTTTCACAAGGGATTTATTTATCCTTTGAGAACTGTCGATGTAGATGTACTCTCTACAAATGTTTTTAGGAACAAAACTTTTTAAATTGATTTAAATAGGCTGTATAACGAAGCTTTCTTCAGTATTATCATCTCATAATCTCTTTTTTTCTTATGTTTCTGAAGTAAGAAAAAGTATGACGATCATTTACACTACAGCTTTATTGATTTTCTATAAAAAAATGTCCACCCCCACACGGTTAAAATTTTCTTTCTGAACAATAAAATTCAAGTTGTTCGAGAGGAGATATTATTAGATGATTCATTCTCTATGACTCACCTTGTATATAATAAAAACTTCATCATTAAAGCAGATAGAGCAAGCCATCATAATACTACATTGATTCACCGACGCTACAAAATCACAATCAATGAAAATAGGATCCGCAAATATTATAAAATAAATATTAATCAGCTTATCTGCTTAAAGGAATATTTCTTTATCTCAATGATAAGTTCGATGATTACGGACTCCATCAACGAGCGTTTACGACCGTATACGATGGCGTACACGACCGTATTTTGTCGTAATGCATGGTTCAGTATTACGATCGTATTTCTCCGTGTCGTATACGAAGGTATACGGTCGTTTCCGATCGCAAACGATCTTAGTAATAGATCGTATTTTAACGTAAACGATCGATGCACGACAAAGTGTAGAGTTTTCATCAAGATGATGATAAACATCAATTTTCTTGTTTCCGTAGATGACCGTATTTTACCGTACACGATCCGGAGAAATACAGTCGTAATACTGAGTCATGTATTACGCTGAAATACGACAAAATACGGTCACGGCGGCCGTATTAAGACGTATATGGTCGTTAACGATCGTGAGGATTCGACCTTGGTAATGTTATTATTGGAAGTTCATCTTTGGGACATTAAAGATAAGTGGCACCAGACACGCTGTAAGAAGTCAAATTGGAAATATTTATGAGACAGAATATAAAGAGAACTCACAATCATTAACTATTTCCATTTCAATCCGTTGATCATCTTGTAACAGAATACTTTGTTCTTAAATGAGAACCAAATAAAATTTTAAAGCTGCATTTCCAGCTACTGGATATGAAATCTCTGTGCTAGTAGCTGAAATTATCATTCAAGGAAATCAATAAAATGTTTATAATGATAAATTTTGTAAACAACATTTATTGTCAAGTCAGCATCCAATTGACTTCAGTAAAAAAATCATTAAAATAATAAAAAAATACCATTTATTACACTAGACAATATCGATGAATATAACACGATTGTTATTGAATCTGATGAAATAATTAAAAGTATAGAAATGGTGTGGGTGGTTTTGTGTAAATGCTTTGGTGGGCATCATCGTTGGATGTCAGATTGCCTGTGTGCGTTGGTTTGGTAGTTAAAGTGGATGCGTACGCTCAAATTTAGGTGTTCAGAAGAGCAACCGATGTCAATCCCAAACCCAAGATAATACTTGACTTATATAAAATGTCAACTATCCTCACTAAAATTTAAAATAACTTAACATCACTGTCAAATTGCTATTCATATTCAACTATCTTGAAAGACTAATCTTTCTCATAAGCATTAGAAAGAAAATAATCCGATTTTCTTCAAGATATTGTTTTTCGTAATTTAAGCCTCTTATGAAATTCCAGTTCGCATGAACAGCAAGTAAAACGATTTTTGTTCTTTTTAATGGAAAAAAATTGATGAATTGCTCAAATCTTCCAAAATATATATTTGATCGGAAAAATATTAATGATTTTGAAATTACCAACTGTTTGTCATCTTAAAAATGTTGTTTCCTATTCTTAATAACAGAATTTTCATTTATTCAAGTATGGAATAATATGCGTAGTCTCTCTTATACTGTTGTATTTTGCTAAACTGCGAATAATCCTATCCTCGATTAGATTGTGACTGAAGCTGACCATCTTTAACCATTGTGTATTTTTGAACGATGCCAATCACTTCACACTATAGAGAAATGCATATTACTGTGTGTATTCCATTGGAAATGAACTTCCTTGCACGATTATGAATGTTTTCTTTTGGTTGCAATCACACATGGGGTGCTTCTCACCTTTTAATTTTCTACGTACGTTTGAAAACAGCAGTCCATCTGAAAAAAGTTGAAGTTGCAAGATATTTAGGTAAAACAAAACAAAAGAGTACAAAAGAAAAGATAAAATAGGTAAATTGTAGCTATCTTAAAAAAGTAACAAGGGAATCAGTTGAAAAAAAGAAGCAAACGGTGTCTTATGCAGAGTATAACCTAAAATCGACAGCAACGACCACGCCCGTTTTCAAGACGTTTTTAGCGAAAACTATTTGACTAGGGTGAGTAACTTATTAGGATGATTTGAAAATCAAATGAAAGTGTTTTAAAAGTCGTATACATATAGTGCAAATATAATCAGAGTATTAGAACGGATCAAACAAAAAAAAGGAATCGAAACTATGGATCAGCTTTTCTTTTAGCAAGTGGAATGATTTCTAACTTATCTCTCCCTTTGATTGACTTATTTGCGTCTATCTAATATATTACAATATTTTAATGAGTTTCAATGCTATGATGCTGTCTAAATGTACATCACTACATTGTTACATTTTTCTCTATTCTAATTGCTAACTTAACATATTCAAGAGACTACTATCGAACTATCAGTATAGCATAATCAGAAATCGGATAAGAGAAGATATAACGTTGGTACTGTCCGTTCGACTGCAAATATTTTTTCATGCATATTAATACGTTACACAGCCTGAGAAGAAGCTGTTGATCACAGAAAGATACCGTAGGATGTGAAAACAAAAACGAGAAGTCACGTATTCAGTATTTTTCATTAGACGAGATTTATTTCCAATTCTATTTCTATATTAACCAAGGTACCTCTTTGAGTCTTTCCGATGGATCAAAGCATTGAGTGTTTATTTTTTCAAACTTTTGTGCCGGGGGTAACCCTCAGGAGTCGAAAATCAATTTTGTCTTGAATTCTAATTTCTTATAGGTGTTACCATAGAACTCATTGCATTGATCGGAAGTACCACGTTTCTATTGAGGTGTGATCGAATAATAAGACAAATATTAAGCCATCATTAGTCAAAATTCTTAAATAACTCCATCTCAGAAACAAAAATTGTAGGTAACACTTAAAGTGATTCCAATAGAAAATGGGGAAAGAATTTTCCAATTCAAAATACTCTAATTATGAGAAATAACTGATGAAGTTATATGTTCAGTGTAAGCTTTAAAGTGTGTGGAAACTGTTCTGTGGAACTACGCCATATGAGCATTTGATCAAATTTTATGTATAACTAAAATTTGGACTTCGAAAGGCATTATTATTTAAAGAATGCAAATGATGTTCTTAAAAATCCTTCGAGATCGAGATAGAGGCCTGAAAATCGAGTCTAAAAAAACTTCAGAAAGACATATGAATCCAAAAAGTATCATTCCCTAGTTAAAACCCTAAAGGTCCGAAGAAGAAAAGTGTTTGATAAAATGTATGACATTCGTGAGCAGCGCAACGAGCTCTGCGAAAACATTTATAAGAAATTTGAGTTCAAAACAAAACTTAATATTCAATTCCTGAGGGGTGCCCTAGGTACAAAAACTTGAGAAAGTAAAATTTCAATGCTTTGATCCGTTAGAAACACTCGATGAGGTACCTTGGTTAATGCAGAAATAGAATCGACAACTGATCATTGTAGTGGAAAATAGTGAAAGCATGACTCCTCTTCCGGAGCTCATGAAAATGGATGACACTAAGGAAGAAAAACTACGAACCAGACAATGAATGCATGATTCAAGAGCGAAAGATGTTGGGTTACGTGTAAATGCGTCAGAATGACTGAGAATTATGAAGCGGAGAGCTTTTTGGCCAACTGAAGATGTCCTAGTGTTTGAAAAATAACCGACGGACACAGCCATGTTTGAGGTTAAGAAACAAGCACCCAAGTGATACAGCAATACGTGAAAATGACGTCACAAATTTCAGGGTCTTACTACGATGCGTGAGAATGCGGACGGAAAGCTTCGAGACTCACAGTAGTGCAGGATGCGAGTGTTCAGAGGGGTTTAGTCGTGGCGACTGCTCTTCAAGTGAATTCCATAAGAACGAATGACCACACCAATACAAGCATCTACAAACTCACCCACATTTAGATGCGAATATTATTAATTTAGTGCATGGCTAAGAGATCATCGCAGACTACAGCTTAAGTTGAAGCTTGACGTTCAAAAATTTTGCATGAGATTCTAATATGCCCATGAGAATAGAGAAAATCGTCATCTTTTGACCTAAACAAAGTCGATCTCGATTGGTAGCAACGTTCACGAGTTATAATGGGTTTCCAGCCACTCCTAAAATGCGTTAGGTGATCTTTAATCACCCTAAAATAGGTCACAATAGAAGTGATCAGTTGAACGGAGTCCGATGCTGATGGTTCTTTCGCTTTGAAAGTGATTTAACAATGTTGATTCAAGATTTCTTGAAATTGCGATTTCAAACTGCAACAAACTTCAACGTACCCTTATAGATCCTGAGCAATATTACCTATCATAATCGATTTTGCAAAGATAGAAAGAGAACAATTTTCTTTATTCATTCGACGTATTACAATCTAATTGAAGATTTTTAAATTCCAAGATCAGACTTGAGTTCAGGTCTCCAGAAACCCTTTAGTCATTCGCTAGCTTAGCGATTTTTGCATCTGTGTACTTGTCTTACATTTCTCCTTCTAATGTTGACAACCGCCTATCCCTTGCTAGTTCTGTTTTTGAGATATTAAAAAGTAGTTGCTTTTCATCCACATATTATCCAGGTTTATTGTTTAGAAGCTGCATAAATCCCACATTCTTTATTGCACTTTTCTTACAAATAACTCAGTATCGTCTTGCTAAGCCGTCTCATGTGTGCCACTCTAGGTTGAAAAGACTATATCTGACAAAATTGGCATCTGAATCGAAGTTATCAATCTCAAAAATAGCAAAGTGTTTAGTGGCTTAACTTATTTGTGCATCGAGAAGAATCACATTAAATTTAAACATTCGATTTAGACTAGAAAATGTTACGCACAATAAGAAATATGCTTCCTGTTCAAACTAATCAGTAAGTATTTGAAAGCTGCAGCTAAAATTCGAGTATGTAACACTCATTTCTACTTAATGAAGTAACTCCCAGAAATTTGCAGTGTTTTCAATTGATTAAAGTTACAACATTTCGTGCTGATTCATCATCTGACAATCGAACAGTGACATCATTATGTGTATACTTGTGCAAGTTTTGCTATCATTTACACTTACTGTGAGACAAAAGCGAGTAACTGAGTTTATGTAGCGATGAAGGATTTATATGTATGTAGTGACTAGGCATGTTTCGAGCTTTTTCGCATTATTTTTGAGCATTTTTGTATAAAAGCGTCAGCTGTGAGACAGAAGGCTGAATCATGTAACTTAAGCTAACAAAAGATAGAAGTTTTCACTCTATTAAATGAGACATACCCAATTTCTGTGCAATGATTCTTTTAGTTTTTAGAAGAACTTCAAAAACCGAGCCCCATCGAGCCTATAGACTTGGGGCTCTATTAGACTCGATCAAGAACGTTTTTTGTACTGCAAATAAAAATTAGAATAACTGTGTTGAACAGCTCGGAAACGTCTCTTATTGTAGAGAAATGATGTGTCCATCTTCTTTTGATTTGTTAAAGCACATGATTCTGCCGTTTCATTTCAGAGTTCAAGATTGTAATATAAAAGTATTCGAAAGGAACGAATAAAAGCTAGGTAGATGTCTGGTAGTAGCGCATACATTCAATTTAATTCGCGTATAAACACATGATTTACTATTAATAGAAACTTTTTATAGTAACCATGTTTT
Source organism: Rotaria macrura (assembly GCA_900239685.1). Classification (NCBI taxonomy): domain Eukaryota; kingdom Metazoa; phylum Rotifera; class Eurotatoria; order Philodinida; family Philodinidae; genus Rotaria; species Rotaria macrura. Next base: position 8,930 of record OENT01000671.1, read on the forward strand.
CTAAGACATTATCCGGTTTCGATAATGAAAGAATGAGGTATAAGTTTGATTCTTGTTGTTCTCATATTTGAGAATACTAGCCTAGTCAAGTAATGAAAGCGAAGATGATTGAAAACGTTCCATGTTGCTCTTTATTGTGCTTTAGGGATTGGGATTTGGAGGCGGCTAATAATCAGATAGTAGAAAGGGAGACTCTTCTTTCAAGTTTTTCCGTCAATGATGCTGCTGAGCAGAATAATATTACATCAAATATTACTGAACAAAATCGCCGAACGAACAGTGTCAGTCGAGTGTCGATTTCGGAAGATGCGGCAGCCACACTTTCTTTCCACGATATCAATTATGTAATTGGCGGTAAAATGCAGCCTAGCAAGCATCGGTTAAAATTTCCATCTCTCCCATGTTTAAAATCTCAAGAATACAAACAAATTCTTTTCAATATATCAGGAAGATTTTCTAACGGTATGAATGCTATACTTGGTGAGTTTTCCTGTACGCTTGCCTTTGAAAATCAATAAAAAATGTTAATAATTTGAAAGGTCCTACTGGATGTGGGAAATCATCTCTACTTGATATTTTGGCTGATCGAAAAGATCGACGTGGTTTTTCTGGTCGCGTACTTGTCGACGGTTTGCCCCGGCATCCATCTTTTAAATACATTGTTGGCTACGTCGTCCAAGAAGATATTTTCACTGGAGCATTAACAGTGCGCGAAAATCTGCTCTTCTCAGCCAATCTTCGATTGCCCAAAACCGTATCGGCGCAAGAAAAGAATGCTCGTGTTTTGCGGATCATTGCTGAACTCGGTCTCGAATCTTGTGCTGATACACGTATGGGTACTGATTTCCTTCGCGGTGTCTCTGGTGGGGAAAAGAAACGAACCTGTATTGGTATGGAACTGGTTTTATCACCCAAAATCTTGTTTCTTGATGAACCTACAACAGGTACGGCTTTGTAAATTATAGATAAAAATGATCTTTTTTCTGTATCGATTGATCTGAAACTTTACAGAAACAGTTTTATGAAACTCACATCTACTTTCGAAGAAAATAGTGAGTGGAACTATAAAGCCAGGATTTTACGGCTCCCTCCCCACCCGGCGCCACATTACAGATATTGATAAGCAATGTGTTATGGAGATCAATGACTCTGTTCAACATAATCTATTCGTTTTGTATACAATAAGATGTATAAATGATCATCGATTTTGTGACTCCCTTCCGTTTTTACAGAGCTGAGCAGCCAGGCTTAAATTATGCATATTGATAATACCCTCATTTGCCATCGAATTCAATGCTTATAATTATCAAAAATAATTACGAAAAATAAAAAATAGAGCACCCTTAAAATCATTAAATGGAAAGAAATTTTTGTCTTTTACAAGCTTTCCCCTTCGTATTTTTTTACTAGTATAACGAATCTGACATCTACATACGAGATCCACATTTTAGTCTCGAAGAGACTACGCTCACTAACTTTTCTTAAGGCATACTGAGTGTCTGCACAAATTGTAGTTCGAACGCATTAGTATTTCATTATGAACTTCATCTTCAATAAAGACTATAGCATTTTCGTCTGCTTTATCAATCAAATGTGATGATCTCACTTTTCCGGAAATCGTGTCATTATTTAGGATAGCCTAACTCTTACAAGAGAAAATTGTTTAAAAAAGTTTACTGTGAACAGAGCATTATTTAACACTTATTTCTATGTAAAAATATCTAGCCCGAGGGAAAACCTTCGATATTTCAGCGGCTCATCCTTCGCACATATGGTAAGGATTCTGCACGGATTCCAATAGTGCAACATTAAAAATACGATTTTTGATCACATTTTTCTGCTGTTGGCTGTGTCTTTTCGAAGATTTTATGAAATTTCACGACATAGTCTTTGCAGGATTGAGCTAGCTTTCTTTCGAGATGTTGTCAGTTTCTGAGTAGGATCTCTGCAGGACTTTCTAAGTATGAAATACGAGGAATGAAAACATAGATCATCAATCTCTAGACCTTCAGTTTTCTTATTGATCAGCTTCTCAAATTGGATGTGCCATACTATGCTATATCCTCTTTTAAAGTATGGGGTTGTACATGTAAACGTCTCATTCGTGCACAAAACTGCCAACACACATCATCTACACCCTAAATTTGATATTTCATTCAGGCTGAATTGCTTGATGCTTAAACTATAATGGTAAGAGAGATATCATTTGTACAAAATTTTAGTAAAAAGGTTCAGCTTTAATCAGCGCATGATAGTTGAGATATTGGAAGTATACACATAAAATCGTACTTTCCTTATGTAATTTAAAAATTTGATAACTCAGCCACAATAATATCGTAGTTTTTCCACATATATGGACAAAATATGATATCAAACGCAATTTTGCAGTTGTGAGCCTTCCCCCGTAAGTAGACACAAAATATTGCAATCGTGGAGTATCCAACTATACTCTTTCTGATGAACTATTTTCTAATCGATAGGGCTTGATGCGTCAACAGCTAGCAATGTCATGAATTGTCTTAAAAGATTGTCAAACGAAGGGCGTGAGTCTTACGATAACAAGGCATAATTTCTTAAAGTCGAGATATTTTCTTGAAATGCAGGTACTATTGTCTTTTCCATCCATCAACCGCGTTATTCAATTTTCAAACTATTCGATTCTGTCACTTTCATGTGCAAAGGGGAATGTGTCTATCACGGTGCAATCAAGAACGTCGAAACCTACTTTTCGACGCTAGGCTATCAATGTGAACTGCACGATAATCCTACTGACTTTGTTTTAGATATCTTGATCGATGCTAATAGAACACCGGAGACTCTAACGAGATTGAGTAGTGCATACAAACAGTCTTCTATGCAAATAGACATACTAGCAAGTGCTCAACAGGATAACAAGACGGAAAATCAAGAACTCTTCCAAAGCAAAATCGTAGTCGAGCCAGCTCAAGCTTGGCGAGCTGAGATATTCTATGTATCGCAGCGAACACTACGCAATGCTTTGCGCAATCCGGCAATGGCTCTCGCACAGGTTGTTGTCTCTATCATGATTGGCTTTTTAGTTGGACTAGTTTTCTATGATCTGAAAAAAACTACTGATCCCGGCATTCAAGATCGACTTGGTACAATATTTTTTATTGTTGTCAATCAGATTTTCAGCAGTATGTCAGGAATCGAGCCATTACTTCAAGAACGTGCCCTTTTCTTGCACGTAAGTTCACTGTGTAACGTGAAGAGAAAACATGTTTACTATCTTTCAGGAATATGTGAGTGGCTACTATCGAATTCAAACCTTTTTCATTGCCAAATTGGTATGTGACTTATTTCCCATGCGCGCCATACCATCCATCTTATTTTCTGCAATCGCCTATTTTATGACAGGCTTAGCTCGAACTAGTGACCAGTTCTTTGTGTTTCTGCTAACAATATTCATGGCCTGTGTTTTTGGATCTGCCACTTGCTTCTTCATTTCGACTCTTACAACAACATTCTGTGAGATTCTTTTCTCATGTTCACTTTTCTGATTTTGTTTGAAGTGATGTCATAGAATTGGATAGACCCTTACTTTAGTTAATCGAGGTTCTAGTTAAAAAAAACCTATCCATGTATTCTAAAGACGTATCGGTCTCACTTATTTTCTTCTTCTGTATTTGATTGTTGCAGCCGTGGCTCTGATCGTTGTTGTTCTAATCTACGTTGTCATGATGGTATTTAGTGGATTCTTGATCAAGTTGACAAGCATGTTTAAGTGGCTCTCGTGGATTCAGTGGATTAGTGCATTTCGGTATGCTTCAGATGTGCTCACAATCAATGAATTTCAAGGTCTCAAGCTCTGTTTACAAAATCAGACCAATGTTTGTCCAGTGAGGGGTGAAGATGTACTGACCGATCGAGGGATCAATCATGGCACTGCATGGGACTTGTGGAAAAACTTTTTTGCATTGACAATGATGGCCATAGCCTTTTTCATTTTAGCCTACATTCGACTCCTTAGAATCAAAAAGACAAAATAATCTTTAATAATTGGAACAAAAAAAACCTTTTCTAGATGACAATATTAAATATCTTTGGTATGCTATTTTCGCCATTTCGTGTGAAGTATTCCATAATAATTTTTCGTGTCTCTCTCATCGTTTGTTGTATTAATTAATTTCATTCAGTGATTATCCATAATACACATTCTAGCAGCATCAAAAACTAAACTTTTGCGTCTCAATTATAGATATGATTTCGATCTGAGCAAAAAAAGCTTAAAGTGTATACAAGTGCGTGCACCGAAATTGGAATCCAGATAGTACGTGTAGTTGTTGGGAGGAGTGAAGAGAAGCACGTCACTAACACAACCAACCCACACACATCTGCTGACATCAACAGTTGTAGAGAATCAACAATTTTGAAGTAAAAGAAAGTGATTTTAGGTACAGCAAAGTTTAATTTTGCTGAAAGATAAGAAAAAATGATTACAAATGAGTCCAGCAATTTTGAACATTAGCAGTGTTTCTTTTTATCAAGTGACAAACTACATAAAATCGTAGTAATAAGATGACTTCAAAATGATATGAATCATCAAATAACTCTTTTCCTCAACCTCATATTTTTTTCTCAGCATACAGAGGGAATTTGATCGTTGTATCACGTGAATAACCAACGTACTTTTAAGCGATATTCCTCCAGTGATGTTTCTGACTATTTCAACGGTGATAATCAACAACTTTCTACAACGCCGATGAGAACGGAACAGATTTGCACAGTTCTTCTTCATTTTTGATCGATTCAACCTTTTGACTATGTTATTTAAAAACTTCAGAGAGTTTACTCTAACATCACTATTTTCAATGATCAAGATGAATGGATTGACGTTTTACCGATTTATTTTATGTTCGAAATTGCCGATTTTGGCCGAATTTCTTGATTTCGACTTTATTAGTTCCATCAACAATATTCATTGAATTCGTCGGATTTGTCTCTTCAACATCAAGTCATCAACGATAATTATGTGATCTAAAGTTCGAACAAAAAGGTAAAGGGTATCTATCTTCTAGTAGAGCAACTATGTAATGAATTGAGCAAAGATATTCAATGACTGTCAATGTTATCGACATCTCTCACTTTTCTTTCTAACACTTATTATGTAAATGTTGATAAATTGAATTCATCATTCATGTACACACAACTGTTCAAAGAAATTTTTCTTGAGTTCGAATATGATAAAGAAAAAGCTACAAGAGAATTCATTGACTTCTGTCGAAATTGTTCATCTGGTACTAATTTCAAATCTGATGATGTGGATCCCTTAGAGAAGGAGGATGGGGATGACCTTATAACTACGTGTAAATGAGGGAATGACAGAACTCCCACTCACAAGCACTCCCTACCCACTTTTTTCTCCCACTTTTTTCTCCCCCTTTTTTGTTCCCGTTGCCACTTTCCTGGTTTCTCTCTGTCTCTTGTAGCATCGTTGTTTTTCTTCAATGATTTTATTTTTTATTTTTTATTTTCCATATCATGCTACATCTATGTACACAGAAAAAAAATTGGCAATGTTCGTTTCTTTTAATTTTACAGTGTTTTCCATACTGGTTATCTACTGGCTGTTTTTCAGCCATTGAATTCCAAGTTGAATCTTTGTACTCGATGATTTCCCATATCGACGATGTACAGATTACCATGTCGATCGAACGACAAACCATCGGGTTCATTCAACTGATTCGATTGTCCTCCTCCACCGCTCCCCCCCCCCCCCCCCCCCCCCCCCCCCCCAACAACGACACACCCCTGTGTAGCTTCTTCGGTCCAACGCATGATCCGAGCATTCCCTCCATCAGCCACATGGACAGTGCCGCATTGATCAACAATGACTCCTTGAGGAACGGACCCTTGTTCGAAATCATTCCCTTTTCCTTGGCCACCAGCGACCAGTATGCCATTTTTTGCACCTTCCACCCATTTCATCACCCGATTATTTTGCGAATCTGAAACGTAAACTGAATGATGTCTATCGATGAATACGTATGATAGGTAAGAGAATTGATCGAGATGATCTCCACGTCCATTGCCACCTGCAACAACTTTTCCTTGAAATTCTCCTCTTTGAAATCGTCTCACTTCATCGTGTCCGATGTCAATGACATACACTGTAAAAAAAAGGGCACATTACTATACCCTTTAAGGGTTTATGAAAATGCAACGTATAATAAACCCTTTTTCCGTTTATGAAATTTTTCATAAACCCTTCGAGGGTTTATCGTCGTGTTTAAAATACCCTAAAGGGTTTATGAAAAATTTCATAAACGGAAAAAGGGTTTATTATACGTTGCATTTTCATAAAGCCTTAAAGGGTATATTAGTGTGCCCTTTTTTTTACAGTGTAGAGAGATCCATTCTCGTCCATTGTCAAACCTTAACAATTGATGTTGGAGATGTCCTTTTCTCCACTTGTCCCATTTCGACGAGGCCATCGAACCACCCTTGCATTCGAAAGATCGCAGATGATGAAACTATCATTGTCTTTGTTGACAATCACATCCCATGGGTAAAACAACTGATGAGCTTCACTTCCTTGTCCATTTCCCCCAGGAACTACTGTGACACTCGTCGCACCGGATATTCATTTCATTGTACAATGATTCTCCCGGTCGACGACATAAACATTTTGACCATAATCAACATACAAACCGTGTGGGTATGAGAGTTGATTCATTGCATTGCCTTCTCTATTTCCTGTGGCCACAGTAATATCATGTCGTTGGCATCGAGCATTCTGGTGAATATCAACGGGACTGGCACGTAGTGGGACTAGAAAGAAAGAGAAGAATGGAAGGATTGAGTAAGAAAAATGAATGAGGATTCGGGGTGGATATTGGGATGAGAAGCGATCTTCGGATGTTCGGGTACATATGACTTGACGAGGATTAGTTTGTGGGTAGGTTATGTTTGTAAGTGCATCTTCTCAAATACGTTAATCGGTATGATCATTTATCTACATTTTACATTATGAATATGAGAAGTTGCTCTACTCAGCGGAATTTCACAACATTCATTCATTCATTAGTGTCTGATTATTTTGAAACCATAAAAATTATTCGTTAACCTTTACTCTGCAACCAGCACTCATTCAATACCTAATCAGAAAAAGAAAACAAGTTTTTTCTCAGTATAATAATTAATAGGTAAACTGAAAGTGTCTTCCCAGTTCAATGAACCAAAATTACAGCAATCCACACTCCAATCTCCTTCGAAATGTGTCCCACACGCTGCCCACACCTAATTCATGCACTCTCCAGAAAAGTATATCGTTCTCATATAGTTCTTCAACAAATATTGTATACAATAGTGACGCTTCGTAAAACACGTTTCTCGAAATAAAAACCTCCGTTTACAATGGCACCCTTCTTTATTCAATTCTTCTTCTTCTGTTACTAAAACCAGCATGGCTCTCTCATTCTAATCCAACCATGCTTCCACAGATTTCGAACTTCTTATATATTGACACGATTACTTTCTTTGATGCAATGAAAATACTTGAAAACATCAACAACTCATCGAACAACGATCACCCCAGGCCGAACGAGCACGGCCGTAAACGACCTTATATGGAGGAATACGGCAAAATACATGGTCCAGTATTACGATTGTATATCTCCGTGTCGTATACGGGGAAATACGACGATATACGGAGAGAAAAACGATCCTTTATGGTCCTCGTATACAAAATCAGTAAACGGTTTCCGTTTTCCACCGTATTTCTCCGTATATGATCGTATTTACCCGTATACGATACGGCTATAAACGACCGTAATACTGGACCATGTAAAACGCTAAAATACGACCGTTTACGGTCGTGTGGGGAGCGTATACGGTCGTTTACAGCCGTAAACGAAGTCCGTAATCGTCGACCTGGGACTCTTGTTTATACAAATATCGTATACTTTATAAATATCTACAACAAACTTTTAATAGTTTCAATATGCTGATTGTAATCTTCTGTTGGATGGAACAGTCTTTTTTTCTTCAAGAATTAAAATACGATGAATCTATGCAGAAAATAATTGCAAATATATTCGAAAAAGCTTAGATAAATAAATATCAAATGAAATCCTATTCTAATAAAAAGTATATCCTTTTCAAGAAATATGATTTTGATGAATTTCTATAGAAAAATTCTGTTAAAAAAGAATGTGCTAAAAAATTCAATGAAACTTATAGCTATTTAATATAATTCTAAGTGATGGTATCATCTATGACAGATCTTCAATACATTATATCCGTTCACTATAAAAACGCTTATCTACGATGCATAATTTCTTGCTTTTTCGACTTTTTATTTATCACCTTATCTATATTTGCCATATCGATAAGAATGGATGATTTTAAGGCTAAGCCAATCAAGATTTCTATTGTATGGATTGACATCGATCACATAATAATAAAATAATAAAGTTGAATTTTAACAACCATCTATTGAAATGATTCGAGGTATGGCAATACACTGTTTTTTTTTCATGCAATTAACTGAATATAAAAAGTAGCAGATCTGAGCATATGTTATGATATTTAGACCTCTTTAAGGTACTTCACATGTACCTTCTGTAGAAACTGAGAACTTACTGATAAAGAAGAATTAAGCATAGAGAAGACAAAAATATTGCGAACAGAAACAGACAACACACGAAAAAAGACGAATAAGAATGTTGCAGAGAATTCGATAAAAAATCTTACAAAATAATAGATATTTCTTGAGCAAGCATTGCATTGATTCATAGAAATCACATTCCTTCATTGCTGAAAATTTTTGTTAGCGCGGAAGTATAATGAGAACTGAATCCTACTTTTCTAATTGTTCTTAGATCAAAAAGAATGGGGTTCTATTTGTTCTTATGAATAATATAAACAATATTTGTTACAGTTTTAGCAAAGGATCAAAAAAGGGCCTCAATGAGAAGAAATTAATGGAAACATATTTTGGTAACATTTGCAGGTTTTTCTGTCTTATTTTAATGAGTATTCTATCGGAAAATACGATGGTTACAGTAATTAAATACTTTTGAGCGTAGACAAAATCTTGGTTGAATATGATCAACTCATAAATAAAGGTTTGATTAACTTTGATGCTTTTCTTTCTCAATCATGTATAACAAGTTCCTCTCTTTCGCTAACATCTTTTCACATACCCACTCATGTCTCGAATATAGCAGTCGCAAAACTTTCTATTTGTTAACATACTCCAGCTTGTCGCTATCGAGGTTTTCAGTTGATTGGCTGGTGAACCAACTGAGCCACTTGTAGATGGCATTGGAATGAGCAGTGGCTCATCGGATTGAATTTTTTGCAGTTAAATGATACGAAGACCATGAACTTGATCAAGAACTCAATTCACTTCGAATTCAGTAGCAGCAAGTAGTAGCACTTCATCTTCAGATGGATAATACGAGTGCTTTTGAATGTTTCTCGCTGAATTGCATTGAATAGTAAACTTTGTTCTTGTACCTTTCATCCCTAAAAATTGCTACAATTTCAAAACTTCAATGGAAGTTGTACATGATGAAAAGCTCCACCATACGAATGTTTCGCCCTTTCTAAATTGTTTGCTCAAATCCAGTTTGGCACGCCGAAGCACTATGATAGGAGGCATTGGTAGAAGTTGAAATCATGCTGCCAGAAACAAACGAAGAAAAAGAAACCAAAGTTAAAGGTTTGCTCGATTTTTTTATCGTAGAGTTGTGCTCAAAGCACAATAAAGGCATTTATCCGATGGTTTCCATCCAATTGAATAGAGCATGATCGAAGCCGATTCGTCTTGATTGAAACTATCGACTGGCATCTTGCAAGGTTTTTTGACTGCATATGCGTAAATTTTCACTGCTGGTAGTATAGACACAAGCGGTTCAACAGTTTTTTCAAATGAGACGATAGGCATTTCTTCTGTATCACTAATGGGCATGAGGATATCCGTTCGTTCGTCGACAACGTCACTCAAGCGTAGAACATGTTGCACGATGTATTCATCTCCATCACATGCGGCCATAGTGAGTACACACGAATGATTTAGATATCAGTTAAACATAGAAAAGTATCTAAAAGTCAACCGAACAAGATTTGAAAGCTAACGAAATTACTTTATCAGTCAAGATACGAAAACAAAGAGACTAGATTGATTCAACTCCGGATTTTCTATACTTCACACGAATACAAATTAGGATTGAATATAGTTATCTTAACTTTATACACCTGAAAAGCTACTTCATATTTCATGAAGATTTTCATACGCAAATTAATTTCTCATGTTCATATATCAGCATGTTGAATTAGAGTTTCATGAAAATTTTCTCGAAAATCGATGGTCATCATACCAGCATGATTCTTTCTTATTTCGTAGTTTACATTGCTGAATAGGTCCTGACGATCCAATCATTACTCTCAAGCTGGAGATTTTCTTCTGAAAGAAAAGATGAAAAAATGAACTTCAATATTATCGTAAGTCTTCAACTTATTCAATTTATACTTGGCATGATATTCGTATAAACTAACAGAATTCAAAGTATTCCACACAACGAATACTAAGGATAGATTTGAATTGCAGATTTTTAATAGTTGTTTTAAATAAACAGATGTACGTAACTGACAGAAGTAAACATGCAACCATAAACTGAGATTATCTTTTAAATAAAATCTTTCATTTTCGTTATTATTGTAAATGTCATGACTTAAACATTTATTTTAATGAATTCTGAATTCCTATCTAGTTCAATTAATATATTCACAAAAAAAAACGTCGTTCATCGCTCTTCATAAAACGTACAATATAGAACTATTGCACGTATTAATAATGTGTTGTTATGAAACATGATCAATCATTTGTATAGATGTTTTCTTTCGTTTGTTTGTTCGATCTGGTATTGATATTTGACTATTTGAACAATATTTTTCTAACCATTCTTCGAATGCTTTACTCAGTGCACGACCTGATTTACCAATTTCTGATTCGGGCTAAAAGAAATACAAATCATGTTATAGAAATATAAACAAACAAAATTTAGAGTAAATCGATCATTTATGAATTTGGTACGCAACAGATATTTGATTTCTTTCATGTTAAATTTCATTGAAGATACAATTAAGTAACACCTGATAGAATCAAACTCAGAATACTGCTTGATGTTGAATGCATATCGTAATCAGCTGTGAAACATAAGCAATGGTATTTACTTATCAATCTTAATATTCGCTCGAAGAATTTTCATATGACTTGATAGCAAAGCAGAGTCATATGAAAACATGAAGAAACTCCACTTATCACACAAAGCAATCTCAGGTAGACTATTTTTGAAATTTCAGTTCGTCAAAATAGTAAAAAAGCTATGAAATATTAAGTATAGCTTATTATCACTTACTGGCGTAGGTTTAGACGTGAAAATGATCTGTTATCACAATCAACTTCTGACATAACCGAGATCGGATAAAACGATCATTACACAGTTCTAAATGATCTAAATAAGGAAATATACGTTGGTCATTTACACCGTATCGTAAATGGTCCCGAACAGTAAGAAGGCACAATTCTAATATCAAGAGCACTTGATTATTTATTAAAATAAAGAAAATCTTGCAAAAATCCTCGATTCGAGGGGAATTAATTGACTGGGACGTTCATATAGAAATTCGGTTAGAATATGAAAATCGGCTAGAAATATAATCTTAATCCACTTTACTATATAATGTAAACAGTCACGCGTAACTTTTATCGAATTTTTATTTTCTGTTTTTTTATTGATTAGTTTTTATACAAGAACTGATAGAAGATTCAATAATGCATCAATGAGATATACATAACAATCTTCTCCGATCTTTGCTTTGATCTTACCTGAATAAATGATTATTGCCGGTATCAATTCATTGCTCGTTTCTATTTTCCACTGATACGAAGCGATTAAAACCTGTTTCGAAATTTTTTCCTGAATGACACTCTATTTAATTATTATTTTTGCTTTCAGATCTTGGATATTGTCTGGAAGACTTATAAATATTTTTTGCTGAATTCCTCTCCCTTAGTATTCTGTTGTGATTTTCTGTCGATCGTCATTCATTCATTCATGAGGAATAGATAAACATATAAATACAAAAACACAAAACGTTTGACAGTATCTCTCTTGTATTTTTGTTCTTTTTTTAAAGAAAAGTACAGATCAGAGTCCAAAACAAAACGATCTGACCATCACAAGAGAATATCCAAGTTCACAGACCCATACATTTGCAGTTGCAAATGATTAAAAATACTTAGACTGTATTCGGTACATTTTTTTACCACTGAGTATAAGGATTGATTCTATCAGATCTTACTTGTGGACACCTTTTACACTTGTTGAATATAGAAGAAATCAAAATTCTAGTGAGTACGGCTATTCATCAACCCAAGCGGAATCTTCGCGATCGTTAATGACCATATGCAGCTTAATACGGTCATCGTGACTGTATTTTGTCGTAATTCAGTGTAATACATGGCTCAGTATTACGATAGTATTTCTCCGGATCGTGTACGGTAAAATACGATCTTCTAAGGAAACAAGAAAACTGCTGTTTATCATTGTCATAGATGACCACCCAACACTTTGTCGCAAATCAATCGTTCGCGGTAAAATAGGATCTCTCAATAAGATCGTTTCAGATCAGAAACGACTGTATACCTTCGCATAAGCCGCGAAGAAATTTGATCGTAATACTGAGTCATGTATTACGGCGAAATACTTTCGTGTACGCCATCGAATATGGTCGTAAACGCTCGTTGGCAGAGTTCGTAATCATCGACCTGGGAAATATCGATTCAATATCTTTTTATGAATAATACAAACTCGATTAAAAGTTGAACAATTGTGAAACATTAATCGAACGTCAGCTAAAAATTCACTCATATTTGTATATGAATTTAATTTTTCTTTAATAGTACGTAAATCAATCGGTCGAGTAATAATCTTGTGATAGCCAATGCACTTGAAAAGAAAATAAGGAATAAATAGCTGACATAGAAAACACACCATCTTTTACGTACATCAGCTGGCACTGGATGATGAAAAGGAACACTTGATGGATGTGTATACATCTGTAAGATTAACTTTTCACATATCTGTTTTTCAACTGATGATAGTTTTTCACTAATATCATCATGTTTACGTTTAAATGATGATGACGAGTGATTTATTTCACTACATAAACCACATTTCCATTTATCATTCATTGATATTTCATTTAATGATGGTACATGGCATTCCACATGATATACACGTGGACATTCATCGCAACAAACAAGTTCACCACCGCAACGACAAACAGCACAAAAATCATCGCTTGTATCAAACAACATTGATGATTGATTATCATTATCCGATTTATCAGTTGTTGTTAATTGTGAGTGAATTTTAATTAGTTTTCTATAAAAAAACAAATTTCTTTTTCTTCTTATTAAAATGTTTCCTATATTGTTTTTACTTTTGTTCAATACCATTGGTTTGCTCTAAATAAACAATCAAGCAAAGAAATACTTTTCATTTGTTTTAATTCCTATAAAATTACCTTCTGGAAGTTTAAATTTATTATTATCATTATTATTATTATTATTATTTATCTTCTTTTTACCATTGTGTATTAATACACCAAGACTAGTTATTGTTGAACGAACATTTTTTGGATCATAAGGTGTAAATGATAATTGAAATGGATTTATAGCTTTTGACCACATAGCATTCTGATGAAGTAAATGGTCTAAACGTTTATTCATTACACGATTTGATTTTAATAAAGCCATTTTCGAACCTATGGCAGCAATAAGATAAAAAACATGAAGAAACTCGATTCAATCGACATACTTGTTGTTAATGCTTCATTAACAAAATCAAGTGAATGATCAATGTTTTGTAAGTATTGTTCAAAACGTGTATTTCTAAAAATATAACACATCAATAAGCTTTATAAAAATTAGCTGAGAAGAATATATTCTTCTTGTGATAAGTAAATCAAGGAAAACGAAAGTTTTTCATATCTTTTTCAGAATTCACGTGATTCTTGACTATCACTTATCTTTCATTCGATTTATAGTCACGTCATGCTCGAGCATATAAAAATCTACTCAGTTTATTGATGGCGCAGCTCACTATAACTTACTTTCATAATAGTATGAACACTGGTATTAATTATTCTGCGAAAATATCACTTGATTGATTTTCAGTTTCCTCAGTTGATCATATGACGGTTTTAGGAGATCAGCCCATAGGTACGGATCGTATCATATTTTTTTAATTGCATACTAGAAAAATCTTTGAAAGAAGTCTTATGCTTCTGTGGCAGATTGCAACTAATAGCACCTGAACCATTAAAATCAATAAGGAAATCATGGACCGGTTATTTTTCAAATCAGATAGATAATCTAGCCATTCTATTCTCATGAGACCAGGTACTGCATTCTTTAATCTCAAAAACCGTAGGCTTAGCGTTTCATTTTGTTGATTTACTTTTCCATAAATTGTGTACGAGCTTGATTACAAACAGTAGTTGTATCATTAATCAATTGTTTACATGCTCGGCTCACTTCAGCAATCATATTTAAACCAAATAATTTGATATCATCAATAACTTGACGTTCAGTTTGATCGATATCGGATCGTTGTTGATTTCTTGTTTGTTGAATTTTATTTAACATCAAACGAACATCCCTAACTTTATTCACTAATATGTGAAGATTTGATTTTTGACTTTGTATTGCTTCATCAATAAATGCATAACGATGATTTTTATGTAGTGTTATTTGACATTCATCGCTACAAAAAATACGTTAAGTATAGAATAAATAATAAAAGGAAAGTATTCGACCGACCATGTTAATGTTTGACAATCTTGACAAAAATTGCGTGCTAATTCTTCATTGTGAATCTAAATTTCGAAAAAAGTAATACATAGAACAAAATCGTGCCTATAATTTCTCATCAACTGACTTGACAAAGTAATTTTTCACTATTAGTTACTCCACGTATTTGAGTTGCTTCTTCGTGACTTTTTTGTGCTACGACATGATCTTTTGTTAAACGAACTCTTGCATGTGCATTTTTACATTGAAGACAGAGCCAATCAGCACAACTTTCGCAATACCTAAATAGAAGGATATCAAAGTAATTCGAGTTCAATATGATAGTCAGCGCAAGATTTCAATAGGGAACAGGACTAGACTTTCAAATAGGATGTTAAGAATCTGGGTTGAGAAATATAATTATCTTATGGCCTCTGTTTAGGAATGTTTTTGCCTGAGAAAGGTATTGCAAAGAAAAAAAAGATAATTTTCGAATCTTTTCATGGAACTTCCGATATCAATGCCCTGCCCATTCTAAAAGTAGCAAGACTTCGTCTTTTCTTTATTACTAAATTTTAACTTCAATGAAAATATTGAGACTTCGGTTATAGAAGGGGATAATTTTAAAGGAAATGTTCTCATAGCCTAACTGAAAGCTACCAAACTATTATTTGAAGAGCAACACTTAACGTTTTAGAACATCCTCTACATTACAGTTTGTATCAGTAGTTGTTGTTTTAGCATAAAATTTGAGTTTATCGGCTATAGTTGGTTATGTGTGTGTGTTGGGGGGGGGGGGTATATACTATGCATAGCGAAAGCATAAATCTAAGAGAATCAGGTTTTTAAACCCTTAGAATCAAAGTTGCATTTCTTAAAAATTTGAAGCATTTACCAATCTGCAATATTGCCCTCCTCACAATTACTACAATGAGTCGATAGTCCATTGATTTCTGTTTCTCCCATTGTAAATAAATTGTCGCATATTGTATCAGCTCGAGTTTTATGATTACAGATGGAACATGAATAGAGCGTTCCTAGCAATACAAAGACAAGATTTAAATAAATTAAAAAAAATAGAAATTCAATCAGTTTTACCAGATAAATCTTTTAATTTATCCAAACATTTAATACAAACAGAATGTAGACAAGATAAAATCTTCGATGGGCACAAACGAAGATCTTGTTGACAAGACACACATATTGTTAGTGATTCTTCATTTGTTATTGTTATACGATTATCATTTGGTGTCGGATCATCGATTAAAAATGAATTAAATGGTGAATTTCTCTTATCTTCGATATTAGCCATCACGATTGTTCTTCTTTGTGTTTTGTTATTTGTTTATTTTTTCTTTCTGCTTTCCTATTCTTGGAAACGATTGTTTAGTACGTCGTGTGGTGGAAAAAAGAGGTACAGAACGGAGAAAGTATGTTGAAATGCACTAATGAAAATGGTGTAAAAAATGTGTCACTGTCAGGAAATATAACTTCGAGAAAAAAGATTTAAAATTGTTTCTATTGGAATCTGTATTTTTATTTTTCAAAAAAATTTAGTTTCACTTGGGTGAGGTCGCCACATTAGTCACTATTGTTGATGAGATTGGTCGGACTGTCATAATCAAGCATGTGTGTTCAGTCAAACCTTCAAAAATGATAAGAGAAAATAATAGTAAATTATTCTAATTCTTTACTCTTATAAGATAAAATAATTCGTTGAGAGTAAGAGATTCAAGACGAGAGAACATTCTTACATAAATGTAACTGAGAGGATTCACAAAGTTCTTTTTGCTGAAAACAGAAAATGTGATTCGCAATAATCAGGATCAGTACTTGCTCATGATGAAGTATCATCCCAAACCTATGATCATCACGATTCTCAAGAAAGGAAGATAGAAATTGATATGATGATCCACATAACTGTGAAAACTCAATCAATTTTTCTATAGACAAATGGTATAGTCAACGATAGCATCTTAAATGAAAGTACGTATCTGAAAACATAGAATTGCCATACTGTTTTACATATTGAAGGATCCTGTATGCGTGATTGCATTCTATTTATGTACAATTTTTTCTTGTCTTTATGATAAAAATGTGGAATATTATCTATTGAATATGATGACGAGTAAATCAACTGATATAAATGTGAAGCAGTACTAAAACTAGTTCTCAAGTAATGTAAAGAGATAGGTAAAAAGAAAAACATAGGAAGAAAACAATCTATCTTAAAATATCTTAGTTTTACCCAGTATACAATGATTTAAAATGATCATAAGATTCTCAATTCTTTTTCTATATCTTTTTCATCGTATCGATGTTTTCGTTTGGATGCATTTTTTAGACAAACGCAATGCATTCATGAAAAAAACATTCACATGTCTTCCAGATACGTTTTTATACTAAAACCAATACTCAGATGACGACGGCGTCCCTTGATCGGAATCCAGCTTGTTTCTTTGTCACGCTAGCCTTTAGGTGATAGATATCACTAAATGACACTTTCTAATTTCTATCTATCTGAACGATTTGATTTTGACATTGACATACATTTCTAATAAACTATTTGTAACGAAAATATCAATTCATACAAATGATTTTCGTCTAAGTGCATTAGTGGATTTCGATTTCAATATACAGAAGATGATTCATGCGACTGTGATTATAGACTTGCTAATGTTCAATCATTTATCGATCATTGATTGGATTATTGATATAGGCCAATCGAATTAAGTTCTTTAACCCCTTTGTGTATATGGATCTCTTTGTTATATTAATAAAACGTAAGATAAAGTGTTAACATATCGTCGAATATTTTCATTGATTTCTATTATAAATTCGAATGCCTGTGGCTATTGATGTTGGCCAACGTGTGCTTGTCTATAATCCTTCACACGGATGGACACTAGCATATTTTGTCACTGCACAACAAACTAATGATAATAAACTTCAAATACTAGTAATTGAAAAATATTTTCAATATCTTTTCTATGCATATCTAAACTGTTTGTTTTTTTCTTGTGTTCATCAATAGACATGTCGTTTATCCAATTGTCATCATAAAGCAACATCACAAGATCATTATCGTTATCCGCCAGAACGTGTTGCTTTGAACGATACAATAGGAAATAATCTAAATGTTGGCACACGTGTACTTTGCATGCCAAGTGGTGATGCTGACACATCAAGATATATTGATAAACCATTGCGTGGTATCATAGCTGAGCAACCATCATCGATTAATAATCAACGTTATTTAATTTTTGCTGATAATGATTCACCATTTTATTTACGTTCAATAGCTATACATTTATTACTTGAATCACTATCTAATTATCTATCGAAAGTTGATTTAGGTACTAAACATTATATTGAAAATTATGTTTTAACATATCCAAAACGACGGCTTGTTAATGTTACAGTTAAAGATCATATTAATGTTGAATTGAATGGACAATGGATTGATGCTATTATATCAAAAGTTGAAGGCAGTCTGATACGTATATTTCTTCCAATGTTAAATAAACATGAATGGCTCTATCGTGGTTCATTAAGATTGCAACCCTTATTTAATTCATTAGCATCGTATGAACCACCATGTAAACGTTTAGCTTTAGATAAAGATATTAGAATTGATAATAAATGTCATTTTCTTTTAATACCATTAAATCAAGGATGGAAAAGACAAATACGTAATGATTTAGGTACGATCGTGTATATATCACCATGTGGACAGATGTTAACCGATGCTGAACGTTTACAAAGTTATCTATTTCAAATTGATTCTAAATTAAATATTAAACAATTCTCATTCGACATGAATTGTCGTGTAACACAAAAATTCATATCACCAAAGAAGGCTTTCATACAAATTGAAGATTATTCCTATGAACATGAAAAAGTACCATTGATGTTAGTAAATGAATATGATTCAACATTACCGAAAACATTCGAATATATAAATGATAGAGTACCATTCACATCGGATGTAGTTATTGATAAAACTACAATACAAGGTTGTTCATGTTTAGATGGATGTTTAGATACAACACGATGTGCTTGCTGGAGAAAAACCTACGATGCTATTATTGAATCACATTATTATGAAGATTTAATTGGAGAATTAAAAGAAATATTTGATGATGATGATGATAATTTAGATAATATGAGATTTTATCTATACGAAGCTCTAGCAAAACGAAATTTTGGGTATAAACATGGACGATTGTTAGAAAAGATTCATTCAGGTATGTACATGCTAGAAAATATTCTTATTAAGACGTTATCAGTGATTCATACCGTCGTGCATATCATTTTCTTTTCTGATGAGTGTCCAGCGATTGTTTTGAATCTAATTCTCATTATTCTTGATCACGTTTTGTTGTAAAATTAGATTGATCTGTATGAGCATGAACTTATTCACAAAAAAAATCATCATGATTATTTGAAATAGAAACGAGCGTTGCCAGTTCTGTGTCTTATCATGACACATGGCATCAATGAAAGTGTGGATCTAATTTTTTTTCGAATTAGTAACCGTGTTTTACAAAATTTTGCATTATACTAATAAAGAAATCTATCACTAGTAGTTATAAGAGCATGAGTTTTTATGAAAGAGTTCTGTGCTTTGTTTATTAATAGAACTCGTTGCAGAATTCAATTACAGAATATTACTGACATGACTATTTTTTGTATTAAACATGAAAATTTCATTCCTATGGGTCATTAAATAGCCATGTCAATTTTTCACATGTGGAGGAATGAAATAAATATTACGAATTTATAAAAATGAATTTTTTTTTCCATAGATTTTATGATCCATTGATAATGTTAAGTCGTTAGTACCATATTGTTTGTTTGAGAATATTTGCGACTTCAAGATTTAATAATCGATAGTTACATCATTTATTAGCTAGAATGTGAAAATTTTTTTAAAGTTTTATTCAGTAGATAAAGCCATGAAAGTTAACAATGGTTTCTGAGCATAGGTCATCTATTGTTTTGTTTTCTCATTATGCAGGTATCTATGAATGTAATGGAAAATGTAAATGTGATTCTCGATGTACAAATCGATGTGTACAATTTGGCTTGAATACACTTCTACAAATCTATAATACATCGGAAAAAGGTTGGGGTGTACGAACTCTATATGATTTACCAGCTGGTACATTCTTAAGTTTTTATGCTGGCGAAATT
Source organism: Rotaria macrura (assembly GCA_900239685.1). NCBI lineage: Eukaryota > Metazoa > Rotifera > Eurotatoria > Philodinida > Philodinidae > Rotaria > Rotaria macrura. The sequence continues at coordinate 28,953 of OENT01000671.1, forward strand.
CTCAATGATGAAGATGCTAATCGACGTGGTGTACAGAAAAATATGGGTGATGTTTATTTTACAGCTTTGGATTTCGTTGCATCATTAAATCCATCATCAAGGAAACCAAGACCTATGATGAATATGAATAATGTTAATCATATTGAAAATATGAATGTATATTCAGATATACAACAACATAATGGAAGTCAGTATTGATATTTTCATTTTTTTGAAGTATATCTTAATTTTGATTTGAAATTAAGATGGTCGTACATATTTTGAAGAAGAAAATATTCCAATCGAAAAAACGAAAGCATTTCTTGAATATCAACAAGCTAATTATGATCCCGGTATATTTGTTATGGATGCACATCTTAAAGGAAATGTATCGAGATTTTATAATCATTCATGCTCACCGAATGTTTTTGTTCAAAATGTATTTATTGAATCGTGGGATGTACGATTTCCTTGGGTAGCTTTTTTTACAGCTACAAATATTAAAGCTGGTACGGAACTTGTTTGGGATTATTCATATGAAGTAAGCTAAACAAATAGAGTTGTTTTCATGACTACATTTTTGTTCTTCTTTCATATAGGTTGATACTGTTGAAAATCGTGTTTTACATTGTCGTTGTGGTTCAGATGAATGTCGTCATCGATTACTTTAATTCTTTTTGTGGTTTTTTTTGTCGTTTATAGTTGTCTTCCACTTTGTTCATCGAATATTCTTGACTGTATCTTGGAAGAAAAAATGACTCTGCTTTTCTTTTTTTCCTCCTGTATGAGCGCTATTGTATAGAGAATATATATATATATATACATATATACAAAAGAAGACGCATGAAAATATTAGTAGATAATTTTATTAAATGTATTGATGTATATAACAATGATAAAGAAATTCTTTCGTTTTTCAACAAAGTCCGATAGAGAAAATTCCACGAGCATAAAAAGGAATTCGAATAACTAAAAGGTCTTCGTGTGAGTATGACATTGTTGTTCGGCTTGATTTTGGTTGCTGGGAAAGGAGCAACTATACGAATTCTGCAGTAGAATGAAATATTCGTATTATGCAAATTTATACATATGTGTCTATACATATATTGAGTTAACAATAGCTAGTGCCACTTGCCCATGGTATTGATTCTCACTCAAAAGGCTACGAATTTGTCTGCTGAAGTTCTTCGATTCTGAAAAATATACTGTTTCATAGTCGAATCTTATGTAAAGGTAATGTATTGGTGAGATGGAGACTGGAAAAAAAAAGAAAACAGATTCTTAAATTTGCATTCTGAATCAAGGTTTGACGAAACATGTTTCAATATCAGAGAAACAGATCAGTTAAGTACATGTTTATACTGCAAACCTTTCCATGGTATGCGATGTTTAATCGATATATTATCGTCTATACTGTCTGCTATTGTTCAGATCTAATTCATATGTAATAAATAATTCGTTATGAAATTTTCATGGCATTTTTCTGTTATTGATCAAACGTAAGTCTTGAATGAAGATGAAAACAAAGAATTTGTTATTCTATCGTAGTTCTTTTTGGAGTCATTACAAACTTGCTTTTCTTTCACAATCAATCGTAAATAATATAATAATCAATGTTTATTGTTGGTTTTTATTCTTATTGATTTCAACATTGGATTAAGTTTATAGTTACAATGTATATAATTAGCTTTCGATTTCTTTTTCTGTGTCGTGGCGTAGCCCCTTTTGAAGTTGAATATAATTAAAACTCGTTTTTTTTTCTATCAATCCATAGAAACACAATTTTACAATACATATTTATGATTGTTCTTCGGCGATCGAGCTGCGTATAATCATCATTTCATATACAAATAAAATGCAAGCTTGTCACATCGAAATATGTCATAGATGAAAGGTAGAACAAATCCTTGATTCAATGTAATTTGTATACTTGAACAAAATAATTTTCTAGAGAGTTTTTCAAAATATTTTATGTGCACTAGAGAAAATAGGCTCTTTCCTACAATCATTTTATATTCGTTTGAGAACTTTTTTTGTAATGTAAAGAGTTTTACATATGTTATATCATGATAATGAATTGATTCAAAGTTCAGATACAAAATAAAAATACTTGATTAATTAAATTTGAAAATTTTTGTTAATCGTTCATGTTTAGTAAGTTGATCAGTATGAAAATCATTATAACAAATCAAAACTAGGTTAATCAGCAGAATGGTAACGAATTTCTAAGTGATCATCTTGAGTTATAAAATATTTGAAGAAGTGTATACAAGTTCAATATGATGAAAAGCAGGTTTCAAGTATCATAAGGACTCTTCTATTCATTTTTAGTGATCTATTTTTGTAATAAAATACTTTTGTTTTGAAATCAACTCTCCCACGCATGAAATTTATAGAATAATTACAGTTGACGAAGTAGAAATGCTTGATTGAAATCTATTGTTTTAGATCTGTTAATACAAATAAGAACATATTGGCCAAAACGAGTTTTCTCTACAGTAATTAATTAAACATACTGATAACACTCTATTAAAGAAAATCTTTTGTACATACGATGACAACAGATGATGACAATGATCTTACATCGTCAGAGCTATCTGATGCAGCATTATTTTTCGGTGCAGGCACATCTGGTGTTCGTCATCTTTTTCCTATTCATCTAACTGATACTGATATGAGTGATGATTTATTTTGTCGTTCAATATCAAATTTACGTTTTCATCTTCCAGCGACTAAATGTTCGAGCCTTGAAATGATTCGTAATATATGTTCAACTGTTCAAACATTAGAACATTTAGACATTAGTGAAAATGAGCTCGAGAATTTACCAATAGAACTTGGTTCACTTATTCATCTGCAAACATTAAATTGTTCACATAATAAACTTACGAATATAGATGATAAATTTGAGAAAATCAATCGATTAAAACGACTCGATATATCCTACAATAATTTCAAATGTTTACCCACGGTTATTTATACATTTAAAGACTTGGTACGATTGAGTTGTGAATATAATTCTATTAAAATAATCGATGGAGATCTATTGAATCTTAAATTTTTAAAAATTCTTGTTCTTGATCATAATCAAATTCAAACATTTGATAACATGGATTTTAGTATCATCAAACAACTTGAATGTATTCATATTGCTCATAATCAATTGATCAAATTTCCATATAATCTTCACAAATTAAACTATTTAAAATATGTTAATCTGTCTCATAATCGTGTGACAAATTTTCCAGTTGAATTATTACTCATCAATACACTTGATGTTTTAAATCTTAGTCACAATTGTCTGACACAATTATCACCATTGCCTGATATTTATAAACGAACGACAACTATGTTTTCAATCGATTTATCATTCAATCAATTAACGAAATTTTACGAATATCTTCTTCTGATTTCTTCAAAAGTTGATCTATCATATAATAAAATTCAATCATTATCAAACGATGCAATACGAACATTAAATCATGCGATGATGAGTCAACGTGAATTAATCATAAGTAATAATCCATTGATACAACCAACGATTCTAAATGCAATTCTTAAAGAAGAAACTAAAAATACAAGACATGCCATGGAAGCAGCACGTACTTGTTTCGAAGAACAGAAAATCGATGATATTGTTGCACAAGGTTTTAAAATATATATTACTGGTTGTAAGAGTAGTGGCAAATCATCATTAGCATATTGTCTAGAAGGATATAGACCGTTGATAGATGACATCAAAGACGAAAGATTGCTTAATAGTAAACAATACAAAGAAATTTTCAATAGACATCATAATTCCTTTTCTTTTTTTGCTTTAGTTCTTCAGTTTGAATTTTATTTCTCGGAGACTCATAAAACAAGAGAATCAATTGATCGAATAAAGTTTAAACAAGAACAGAAAACTCCTTCAAGTACTTCATTGGAAACAATCGAATCTCTTCCCATGACAATATATGATTTTACTGGCTCATCGGAATATTATCAATATATGTCACCGTTTATTGATTCAAATGCTCTTCATCTACTTTGTATTCATGCAATAGATTTTGATAGATTTACTCCGAGAAATATTGAAGATGTTTTTGATGAGACACTGGATCTTGCGCCGTATTCAACTATAAAACAATTATTTGAACTATTACAAATTCTCTTTGAAATAATCGTTCCAACAAATCCTATTATTGTATTACCGATCGTCACATGCATCGATCTATATGAGAAACAACCAAAACAGGATACGTAAGAGATCGAAATGAACAATTGTTTAATTCATTCAGAATATTTTTATTTTGATATAGAAATCAACTATTAGATAGAATCAATAGATTCTTTCAACTTTATCTTCAATATCGTACAAATAGAATTAAAGATGAAATCGAAAAAATTCATTCATATCAAACAATATCATTTGCATATTCGGAACGTCTGAAAATTTTTAGTTCTCTTCTCAATTTTAACATAACTATTGAATCTTGTCATGCAATAAGTTCATTAACATATCAAGGTATTCACGAACTTAATTCTAAAATTCAAGATATTATTACAACACAACATACAATATTTCCTCGTATCAATAGAATTTTTCCAACACTTTGGATTGCAACTAATCGATATATTGAATCCTTAGCTGATCATTTACCTGTACCATATCTTCAATGGGAAAATTTTACAAATCATATTATCAATAAACATGGACTTTCAGATATAATCGATGATATAGCTGTGTCATTGTGTGATGAAGGAAAAATTCTAATTCTAAATGAAATTTGTACAAAAAATCGTATTGTTTTTCTTCGACCATTATGGTTAGGAGATCTTGTATCATCATTATTTCATCATGATAAATTTTCTGTATCAACCTATCAATCATATAGAAAAGAATATCAACAATATGGCCGTTTACATTCTGAACTTATTCATTCTTTATGGTATAATTTATTACATGAAAAACAATATTTCTATCAAGTATGGAATGTATTAATGCGTTATTTATTAATTGCATATCCAAAAACGAATAGAAAACAATTGAAAAATCTTTTTAATAGTGATGATAAAAATGAAATGAAATTTGATTATGTTATTGTTCCATGTTATTTGCCATTGATTGATCAAAATCAATGTAATGAAGAGAAGAAATATTTTAATAAAACATTTTTAAATCGAGTTCATGTATGTTATAAAAGTTCTATGTTTCCAGCCGGATTTTTTCATCGATATTCTGTTTTAACTACGTTAAAATCAGATATTATTTATACAAAACATTGGAATAATTTTATTAGTGGTGAACATAAAGAAAAACAAGTTACGTAAGTTAATCAATCAAAGAAAAAATATATTAAATTCAATTTCGATGTATATATTAGATTTATTTTATTAGATTTCTCATCGAAACAAATCATCATACATATATAGATTTTTATTGTGGAACAAATATCACTGAACAACCATTTGATAATATATGGCATGTGCTTATGTTAATGCTAAATTTTTTCGAAGAAATGTTCAAAGTTTTAACTCCAAGTAAATTTTTATTGATTATAAAATGTCAATAATACGTTAGTTGAGTTGGATCTTTATTCTCATAGTTCGACGAGTTATTTATGTATATATATTTATATGTTCGTTTCAAATTATTAGTTTGAGAACATTCATATTATAGTATGATAGTTAAACGTCATCACTATACTGACTTCGATGTATTCCCATCGGCAATACACCTGGAAAGAATATTCATGATATATGAAATGCATTATCATTGCTTAAATATATTTCATTCTAATATGTTAACTATCGTTTTATTAAAAGAATTTCTTTAGATATGTACTCAAAGGTAAATAGATTTAAATAGTAACTATAATTATATAATTTCTAAAACAATCTTATAGATCATATGTCATCACCGTGAGTATAACACAATAACTATCGAATATTTGAACTTGAATTGAGTGTTACAACGAGAGAAAAATCCTATGCATAGTCTATATTAAAAATAAATTTTTGATTGTGAGGCAAATACAAGATAGTTTAGTAGTAAACAATTGCAACTGTAGAAACTTGATGATAATTAAATTTGACTTTAGAGTATGAAGATATTTCTGAATATGATATTTATACATTGCAATATTGAGAAATAGTGTTAGCATAATCTCAATAGAATTAATATGTGAAACATGATATGCAAAAGTGTTCTTATTAATCACACAGCTGCTGTTTCATTCTTTACATTTTCTGGCATATTTCTTGATCAAACGTATAATTAATCGTGCAATAATGAAGTAATACATACATCAAAGTTAGACGTCATTAATATAGATAATCTTCGGTTTTCTATAAGAAACGTCTATCAAACCATTTGGGGATAGAAGACAACAACTGCATATTCTCAACATATTTCAAGATTACTGAAAGACATGTCTGGTTATATTTGTTTATCGTGTTGAAAGATATACGATAATATCTCAATAATTACACGAATAGGCAATATTCTTTCCATCTATCTAGCTAAGAGAATAAATATCGAGGTTAAATACACATGATACGTTCGACTAAATTTGTAATTGCGTTTGTTTTTCCAAATTTAATCTCTATGTGAATGAACATTGACAAAATATGTCGATGTGACAGTTTCATATGTAACTCGAGGAAATCCTATTGAACAATGAGAAGAAAAATTCACTCAAATTTCATATTCTAGACATTGTTAGAAAAGACTAAACCTAATTTTGATGTTCATTCTTCTTTGAAGATAATCAATTTAATCGTTATGTTGTTTGTCCATGTTGCAATGAATATTCATTTATGGTACAGATCGAATTTTGCTTCTATTTTTGTATTTTCGAAAACAAAAAATAAAACATTTCATTGTTTAGGGTGAATGGACAACACCGAAAGAATTACAAAGTTTGAAAGTAAAATATTGTCCATCATGTGGACAAGATGTTGATACTCGTTATCTTATACAACCCAATGAAAAAAAACGACGAAGTAAAATAAAACAAGCAACGAACAAGTTTTCTTATTTATTATCTTATTCGTCTTTTGTTTTTGTTTTTATTAAATTAGATGAAGAACTTTTGCAAAAGATTCGAGAACGAAAAGCAAATAATTCAAAGAAAAATTCAAATGATCTATCATTATCAACAACAACAGATACGAATCATTTATCTGTACCATCAGTATAAATTAACGATATTTCTCTTTTCCGATAAACTGTACGATAACACAAATACTGTATAAACAATTATGGATAATTATGCAGATTTCACGAAACGTCAAATCTATATTTAGACCAATTACTTCATATATAATTGTATTGAAAATAGAGAATTGATCAAAATTACAAACTAAACCGATATGAATAGCCCGAAGGAATAAAGTCAAATAAATCTTTTTTGAGAACAAATTTAACTTCAAATCAAACCAAAAATTCAACAATAAGCATATATTTGATTTATAAAACAGAACAAGCTGGCACAAATCAGTTCTATCGACATCATTAGAGACTATTATTTATTATTCGGGAAAATGTCTCATTTTCTATCTATATAAATTCATGTGAGGTAATTGTTTCTAAATATAGAGTTGATATCATGTCTGTCATGAAGTTCAATTGTGATTTATTTTATTTTATTTTTTTAAATGAAATGATACTACAATGAATTATGTTTCATTAAAACTTCTTCCATAACAGGTCGATATGCTCTTAAAACAAAAACATAATCTAGTACATTACGTGTCAATAATTAAGTCATGAGAATTTTTAAAATTTAAAAATTTTTACAACAGCGAAATCGGCATGGATCTGATGTACTCACAGTAGGAAAGCGTCTACTTATGTTTAGTCGATGACAGCAAAAATCAATTTCATATCACGCGATTTCATACTGAAAAAAAAGTTAATATCAATTTGGAACACATTTAACCTAACACGCTAAAGCATCAGATATATCTATATATATATATATACATAAACAGAGGTGGATATTGCATTGTTAAACGAAAAAGAAGAAGAAGGAGAAGAATAGATTTCTATGCTCATAATTCATGTTTATTAATAAACGGATATAATCAATTACGGTTAACATTCATAATCTTTTGATCTTTATTAAAAAGTATAACTTAAATTACAGTTCATTTCACGGATCATTATTCTGAAGCACCTGCAAAAAACAACAAGAAATTAGTGGTTTCCGTATGTATTTTACTATTTTAGATAATTACGCTCACTATAAACATTTTCACTGTTTAGTTTCAGCTAGGAGTACGTGCATTACATACTTACTAGATGTGTTTTATCACTTGAGTTTGTTCTGTCTATCATATTGATTGACAATTGGTAAAGTTACTGATAGAATTAGTGTTCTCTCTCTCTCTCTCTCTCTTGTGTATGCATAGCAGATGAAGATCATTGCATGATAATGATTCTGTCCTTGTGTTCGACTTTTCAATAATGATACAGATAACTAGTGCTATTTTTTTTTGTGTTTTGACTATCAGTAGCAACTGTGATACGTGTCACATTACCATATATGTTGATAACTTTATATTCATTCCAAAAATAAAAGACAGGTGACGTATCTAGATGAATGTTGACATTTGAGAAATGCCATGATGAATATTTTTCTTCCGAGCGACTGGCTAGATATTATGCGTTAAGTAATCGTAAGACACAACGACAGTTTTCATCATAAAAACAGAGAGTAAGCAATGCATTAAGTTTTCTTATCCTTTTTGTTTCTTTGCTAGTTTTTCATTTATATAATTTTGACTAATGTGTATTCTTGTGTGTCTATCTGTAATTCTATGCTAAATTATAAACTCAGCAAAGAGTGCATTTGAGTTTGAATGAAACATTAATAAATTTAACAGAATATTTAGTCGTAAGAAAATAGACTATAGTTATTAATCTTTTTGCCTTGTATGTTTTCTTCCGCTGGTAATGACACTTTGGGAATTGAACTAGGCTCGGTTGAATTAGCCTCTAATAAAATGCTAATAGAATTTCATTGAAAACTTGTTTTCATATTTGAATTAATTATTGTCAATAGATTTGTTTTTTTCTTAATCTCCGTTTAATGACTATTAATTAGAATTTAACACAATTGGTTTTTGAAGTATTCTCGTTTTTAAAAAAAGAAAGACTTACTTCAATTTGATATTTAATATTATATTGTATTTTATTCTATTGAAGGAAACAAATTTAAAATGACGAAAAAACTATAGTGTTTCTGTTAGTGATCGTTTCTATCATAGAACCTAGAATATAGTGGATAGCATTTGAAAAAGAAAACTGATAGACAATAGACTAAATCACTTATGACAGGCTGTGTAGGTCCGGAGAAAAAAAAAGAAACTGAATAGAGGTTGTAGTAGCATTATTTGTATACGAAAAAGAAAAGAATGGGAAATTGGGTAGAAAATCAATGTGTCAGTCGTTCTATGGCATGCATTATGACAAAAAAAGTGAAAGAAACTAGCAGATTTTTTTTCTTTTTTGTCGACTAATATAATGTTATTATCAATCTTATTTTGTGATCTCAGTACTGATACATAAACATCTTTTGTATTTTCTCTTTCTCTTTTTTTTTCCTTCGTCTCCTTTTGTTGGTAAATCGAAAGAGGATGTATTGAATTCAACAGTATGGAATCTCACTTCAATTATGAAGCTCGATAATCGTCCAGACGGCATACGATTAGTTTGTTAGAATGTAATCAAGTGAGAGCTAAAGTATAAGATTCACTCGTCCGTTATATTCATCTCGTCCAACACATCTTCTCAATCACAATGGCTTCATTTCTGTAATGTTTCAAAATATCAAGAAAAGAAGATGCCATAATTTATATTCCGAGTTCTGAACAATTTTCTTCGGTTTCTTTGTTTTACATATTCTTTCCGTTGAAAACAACAAGAGCACGGTTCACAATGTATGAAGAATACGGGTGAGTTTCTATCAGAATGCTAATTAAGTATGTCTTAAGACATAGATAAATAAGAGATACCATCGAACAGCTTGTCAGGTCTTGCCTTCTATAATATAAAAACAAGAAGGGAATTGGAAAATAGAGATAGAAAGGAAGAGCAAACAACTATTAATCTGTGTCATTGTCAAAGAAACTGGTATGTTTTTTACTTGTCACAATTCTTCTCTTTTTTCGTATCTCAAGATTGTCATGCTAGAATATTCAAGAGGAAGAGCGTGCAATACGCCTCGAGTATTACTATATCGAACATTTGACATAATGGGGAATAGGAAGGATGTTGGATGATGACTACGCTTTGCGTGTCTTGAGCCTTGTCTTCTTCATAGTTAGCAACTGTTAATATACATATCCAACTAATGCAGAAGGAAGAACTAAATCAAGATGCTTTACTGGATGGAATCATATATACGAGATATAAGAAAAGAAAAAAAGAACACTAAGATGCTACCTAAGAAAAATTTCTAGAGATTTTCTCGTCTTATTTATAAAGTATCTTAAACTAAATAATCAAGTCAGTATATCTGACACAAGTCTATGCTTGATAATTTGATCCATTTTTTTAAATTTGACTTGTTAATAAAATGTAAGTAATTATGAGAACGTATTTACTCTTTGTCTATTGCAATGTTTGTTAAATAAAAGAAGTTGCTAAAATATAGAAACTCGAAATCGTATTTGAAAAAAGGAGAAAAAACATAAAGCAACAAAAACAAACTGAAGAAGGAAATCAATTCAAAGCATTGTTCACAGTTGCCTTTTTTTGTTATTCTATGGAATATCACCTATTCTTGAAAATGAATAAGTGCTTGTTAATGATAAGTTCTTCATCGTGTTGTTCTATAAATACTGTATGCATCAGTACGAAATGATGAAATCGCTTTTCAACATCATTACGCGGCATCTCTTTGGAAGCATTTTTCTTTAATCGATCTCGACCTGTATAATTGAGCATTTCTTCCTTTTCATAAAAGGAACTATGACGGTTTTTTTTCTTCTAAAGAGTACTCATATTGTTGATGATGATGATAATGAGTCTTACAATTCTGCAGACTTCTATAAAAGAAAAAGAAACTAAGAGAAAAAAAATGACATAAATATCTTGAAATCTTCAACGATTATTATTCACTTCATAAAAGTACTTCTCTTTGCATTTATAATTTCAATACGAAATAGATTTAATTGTGGTTTAAGAATGCAGATTTTTCATGGATAAGTAACAGTCTGTAATTCCTCTACATTCTTCTTTCTCATCTATACAACGACTAATCTTCTTTTTGGAGAAAAATATTATTTTCATCAGCGTTTTCTGAAAATTTGAAAAAATTATCTATTCGAAAATAATGTATGGAGATAATGAACCAATGTGAGTAATTTATTTTTCTCCTTTTTTTCTTTATATCTTCTATTCAATCATCGAGTCAATTCATGATGATAATAATAATAATAATAATAATAATAATAAAGCATATGCAGAGTTATCTATAATGATGTAAAAATTTTTTTTATTAACAATGATCTATAGATACACGAATAGTTTTTCTATAATCTTTCATTTCTCCCAAGACTTGCATTTAGATATATACACAATCAAAATTAGATCAGAAAAAAAACATACAATAGCACTTATGATTTGGATTTGTTTATATACATATGACAGATATTTAGATATGTTAATTACACGCAAATACAAGTCAAAAGAGTATTACAGAGGCGGAAGCTTTCTTAGTAACCTTACATGAATCAGAGCAAAATAAACAATCGTATAAAAATACATTCATGTGTCCTCTAAACATGTTATTAATTCTACTAGGTACAAATTTATTTTTACAGTTTTCTTATATGATGTATTTCATATGTTGTTCTTCTCTCTCTGCTTACGACGTGGAAGTAGTAGTAGTAGAAGTCTTTCTCATTCTTTCATCGTTGATTACTATTGTGTGTAGAACTTCAAATATAAATCTATTACGAGTCAGTTTATATTGACAGAAAGAAACAGGACATTGTATTGATCAAAATCGAGAAATGTATTTTATAGAAATGCGTAAGTAGAATTCTATCATGGTCAATGTTCAACTTCTGTTTCTTGTGCTGAGGCGTTTTTTCATGTCTCTATAACTAATTCTATATAAAGCTTATCATAATGAAAAGAAGATTAAATTGCATTTCTATGAGCGGCATCGACTTTATTAAAAAATATGAGAAGCAGCAGTAGCAAACTCATTTAACGAGACTGTTTCAATAAGATGCATGCGCTGAAGAAAAGCATTTTATGTCGTAGATTGTTCAGAGAGAATTCCCCTTTGTTAAAATCGATAATAAATATAGATATGAATGGAATTTTGTGTTTTTTTTTCAGAATATTGTTAATAGGATCGAGTAAGTGTATAGCTAATGTGTTTTCCTATTACTTAATAACAACGTAATCATCAATTAGATCTGGCAATTAATCTTATACTATCGTTAAGTTTTCATCTTCTTCAAAACACTTTGGATTTGAAGACTAATAGGTCGTTCCGTCTATTGTTAATCTATCATCAGAGTTTGTCCTATCCTCTTGTTATTTCTTCGATATTCTGTTGCCACTTGAATGATAAGTATGTGCGTGCAATTGCTTTCACATAATAATTCATTCATTAGTCAAAATCGTCAAATAATATTGATATCGATCGATAGAAGATATGAACAAGTAAATCTATCTTAATTATCGTAAACATTGAGTAATAAATCAAATGATAAACAAAAAAAAGAAGACGAACTGCTCTCTTCCAATAATATTTTGAATAGAACGAAAGAAAACTTAATCACGTTTTCAGCTTCTTACTGCTTTTTTTTTCTTTTTGGATTTTAAAAATAACATCAGCCATTCAATTCTATTTGGGAAAATACTCTGATGAAATAACATTAAATTTTCTTTGAATATTTCATTAAACATAAGTATGCCATAGAATAATAACGTTTTATATTACTAGAGTAAAAGAGTTCTAAAAAAAGAATTAGATCGTAAAACGTTTCTTTTTTGTATTTTTATTTAAAAAACATCAATGATTGATATACATGCATTAAGAATCGTATGACTTTATTTGTTCGATATATGTATTTACATTGGGTGTTTTTCTTTCTTTAAATTTAAGAAAGCAATCTTTGTTGTTGTTCCTTATTTTTTTGCCTCCTTTGTTCGTACGTTAACCTGATCATGTTTGACATCCTATTAATGTAAAAGGATTTTCTAAAGTACACTAACGTATTGTGAATAATATCGTGGTCGTGAAATAATTCATAGGTTTAATTACATATGCACGTTGTTGTATATTTTTTTTCGATGCCATGAAATCAATCTTTGTTTAATTATCAACATCCGGAAATGACACGAAAGCAATCATATATAAATATGTATCTATTTCGAATAGGAGAAAAGTAATTGAACACAATTCTTGTATTCTCTTTTCAGTTGAGTCCGACATTAGGTTCAATTTTGAAGTAATCATATTTTCATAATACTTGATATGTATATATATATTTTTTTTCTCTTCATAACTAGAACAATGCAATAGTGTAGACATCATGATTAAGTTAAAAATATTCTAATCGTGTGATTCTAACATGATTGATGATTTTCAATTATGCTATCCTGTTTATAAAACATCCTTGGACGTTTTTTTTTTATTGTGTAATTGATGACCTTGTTTGGCATTTTCTCCTTGTATTAGAAAAACACTTGTAGATTTAATAATATAGTGAACTTATTTTGTGTTCTCCCTATCCTGAATTCTAGAATATTGAGTGCTATTTGTAATCAAGTTTTGATTTAGTTCACCAAACAATAGAGAAATAATAAGGCGGAAGAGTCTTGAGCAAAATCGAGAAGAAAAATCTTGTTTTTCTTTTGCTAATAAAGTTGTTTTAATCTAGACGATGGTTTGATTTTCCTCAAAGTAACTATACAATAAGTCTTTTATACCCGATTGATTTTGATACTATGGTATTTTCATTAAATCAAACATCATCAACAAGTGAAACGAATAATGTTATCGATTTACCGCAAGGTTTAACTTGGTATCCATTCTATCCTGGTGTATGTCCACCAACATATAATATTATTCTACAAGGTTTTTGTGCACCATTAATAATAATTATATCAACTGTATTAAATTCTTTAATTGCTGTTGTACTACTTCAAAAACATCTTCGTTCACCAACAAATATTCTTCTTCTAGCTATTGCACTCTATGACACATTAACAGGACTTTTTCCTTTTCCAGCCTATATATTTGTGTTTACGTTTCGACAATGCAGTGACTATATACTGTATAATTACGGTTGGTTTCATCGTATTAGTCATGATGTGCTACCGTTTATTTTTCATACTTGTTCTATATGGGTTAGTTCATCCTTCATTCTTTGTTTATATTGTAATCAATCTTTTATCTTTAATATAGATAACTGTTGTGTTAGCTATTCAACGTTACATATATGTATGTTATTCAGACAAGGCTAAACAATGGTGCACAGTACCCATGGCATTGAAAGCTATTGCTTGTGTCAACATGTTAGCACTTATTGTAGCTATACCAATGTTTATTGAAGGTACATTCGAAGCAACAAAAGTTTATTCATTACTTGATCCAATGAAAACCTTCGATGCATGTGCAGTTCGTGATTATTCAGTAGATCCAAAATATAGCACATTATTTTCAATCTATTCACTTATTCGTGCTTTATTAATTAATGTTGGTCCATGTACAGTACTTGTTATATTAAATGCTATATTAGTTGCACGTATGAAAGAAGCAAAGAAAAATCGAGAGAAACTCATACGACGACGTAGCTATGAAGTTCGAGCACAAGAACAAACCAATGTAACACTAATGCTTGTATGTATCAATGAATGATTGAATAGAACATTATCAGTAAATTTAATTATTTCTTAATTATACTGTTTTGTTCTTCTTCTTTAGGTTATTGTAGTAACCATGTTTTTAATTGTTGAAATACCTATGGCTCTTTATTTGATTGTATCAGGTATATTAAGAGCACTTAAATCAAATTTTCTAGCCAACTTTTTACATTTTGCTGTACAATTATTAAATTTTGCTGTCTTACTATCATATCCCATAAATTTCTTTATTTATTGTCGAATGTCAAGAGCATTTCGAGATGCATTTACAAAACTCGTGTGCCCATCATGTATTAGAATGCGACAACAACGTTTACAATCAATTGCAACACCATTAATTGCTAAACAATGTGCAACAATAACAAATGCTGATCAATTAGAACTTAATCATACAACCATAGAAAGAATAGCTTCTAAAGATGAAAATTTGCCTCTATCATCTGTGATATCAAATACTACAACGAACAAAACACATGTGTCATCGTGTCATTCATTAGGTCACCGAAATAATAATGAAATGAAAAAGACGTCTATGGGTTTAGTTGGAAAACCAAGTGTTTCATTCGGTGATGATGTTAATATATTAAATAATACTAATGATAGAAGATCTATGGATTTATAAAATCAGAAATATAACAAACAGGGAACACGATTTTCTTTGTCTCTAAATGTTTTGCTTGTGTTACAATTTGAAACAGTAAATTGATATACGTATGTATTGAACAGTAATGTTCAATTATAGAAAAAAAATAGGAATTTTCATATTATTAATCAAAATAATATGTTCGATTTTTATTTTGAAATATTTTTGACATATTCCTATTTTTATATCAATATGATTGTGAATCTCAAAATATAGATATGGCAAAATAATACCTTGTCATTTTTACTTGTCAAATTTTTAAGCCACTCAATATTGTGTGTTTCAACATATTCTCATGAGATAAAATTTTTGATAAACAACTCAATTAACATAGAAAATATTAAAACACTTCGTGATCACATTGACGTAGATTGCATATCGAATTCTAAAATATTTACATAGTATTGTTGAAAGAAGATAATTATATTTCATAGAGTATTTATCGATAATATTTAAATTTTGAATTTTTTATCAATTTCTATCATATCAATATTAAAGTAATATGAACCAGAAAAACATAGTTAAATATACAGATAAAATATAATGTAAAAGCCTAATTTAGTTTCATGCATTCGTTACTTTCTATTTCATACATACATAAAAATGAAGAACAGTCTGTTCGTTATGATTCTATTAGTATTCATATTAATATTGAATACATGCATTGATGCTAATCCTAATACGATTTATTGCATGCAAGATGTGAATGACAAAATAGTCGACTGCTATCGCAATATTGATCTTAATAGTGATGGCTTCGATGATATTCTTGTAACATGTGAGGTAGCTAAACGTTGAGCTTATGCTGAATTGATTAATTGAAAAGGCAATGGATTTTGCGTTAGGCGTGAAACAAATGCTATGTTAGCTATTATTTCCGGTGTTCCTCTATGTTCGAGAATTGCAAATTAAATATATAACAAAAGAAAAAAAAAATGCAAAAGTGTCTTTTTCTTTTTTTAAATCGATGAATAAAATCATTTTACGCATCGAATACTTGTAAGATTTTTATGTCAACCATTGAAGGTAGACCATCGTACACATGTCATGTCGACATGTACCCATGACGTTTGTTTCCGCTTCCAATCGATGAATAATTGTCATCATTGTATAATACCTATGTCAATCGTAGACAGAATTATTTTTTGAAAGGCTATGAATGAGTTGTGCTCGATTAGATTTATTTAGTTTTGATTAAAAAAGACAAGGTTCAATTCGAATAAATATCAGAAAATCGATTAAGATGTAGATAAAGAAAACAAATAAAAACAAACATGACTTTTAATTATCTATTATTTCATATTGCTTCTTTCAATGGCAGATCAATATGCATTTCTTGACATACTTCCTTAATGCATTCAGCTAATTTTTCCATATCATTCTCAAATAATCGACCAATATTACCAATACGAAAGCAATCAGTTTCAGTTGTCTTGCCTGGATAAATTAATTGATCTAAAATTAGAAGAAGAAGAAAAAAACAAGATGAGATCCAAACACGTTCTTCATATTTCATCTATTTTCATACGTTTATTGCTAAGTTTACTGTAAAATGTTTGAAATTCAAATGGTGCTGGTGGATAATAATACGATGTAATAATATATGTTTGATATTCGGGCTTAATTAATTCAACAAAACCAAATGTACGCATTTTTTCTCGTACAAATTTATTATTTGCTTGATATCTAATTATTAACGAAAATATACTTATTTTTATTCTAATCAATAGAATAGATTCTCTACCGTTTAGCACGACCTTGTACACCCCCTTCGTCATTTAATTCATCTAATGCACGTTTAAATGCAAGAATTGTATGTGTTGGTGCTAGATACATAAAAATATATGTCATTAAAAGAAAAACAATTGATCGAATCGTTTTACATACGTGTAAAACGAAATTGTTTACTCTGTTCCATGTAAATGTATTGATTGTATAAGTCAAGTGCTAAACTACGTGCTTGACCTGAACAAATATGAATTAATCATAGATTCAACGGAACAATTATTCAACCTTGACATGTAAGTAGATGTTGTTTTTTACAAATAACAAAAGCAAAGCCAGGTACACCTTCAATACATTTATTAGCCGAACTAATTATATATGTTATATGACCATTACGAAGACTAACAGGTATTGCACCAAAACCACTCATTGAATCAACAATATATACTGTTGAACCTAAATAAATTTTGCAAGAAAATGAAATTTATAATCATAATTAATAATAAAAAATAAAATACCTTTGATTGTACTATGATCATAGACTAATTGTCCAATTTCTTCAATAGGATTTAAAATCCCTGAACTTGTTTCACAATGAATAATTGCAACATGTGTATATTGATTTGATTTTAATTTATCAGCGACACGATCAATTTGAACACGTACTGTTTCATGAAATGAAAGAATATCGTATGGAATATTTAATATTCGACACATTTTTATCATTCGTTGACCATATGCACCATTTTCAATAATTAAAACCTTGAAAAAGAAAAAGTAACAACAACATGTTGTGTAATACAATATAAAAGCCAGGAAAATGATCTACTTTAGCGTCATGCTGTGGAACAGATGTTGAAAATGTTGCTTCGACTGCATACGTACCACTTCCTTGAATAAGTACAGCAGTGTATTCATCCGGTGATGCATCTAAAACAATAAAGAAATTAAATAGCAAAGTAATGTATTGAAAATAATTGAAATCAACCTGCTAATTCAATTAATTTTCCACGAATATGAGCAATTATATTCAAAAAAATAGTATCACGTGAACCTAAATCATGAAGCATTGCTTGTTTTACTGTTAGACTGGTCGTTAATGGACCAGGTGTAAATAATTTTGAATCATTCTCTACATTGAACAATATTTTAATATAATAGTAATAATGATAACAAAAAGAAAATCACCTTTCACATCCATGTTACTTAACGAAGCAAAATATCATATCATGTCTATCATCGTTTTGCTTGGTAACTGAGGCAATTCTCGTAGCCAATAGAAATATTGTCTATAGAAAATAATCAAAATAAACAAACAAACACGAGGACATATTCTTATTTGTTGATAATGTCGAAAACAAGTATTGAATTAAATGAAAATCAATCATTATTTTTACCATATTATAAAAATCTTTTACCAAAATCAATTAATAATGAAATTAATCTTTCGAAAAAAACTCCGAAACGTTGCTCATCATCATCCTATCGACAACGTCTTGAACGTATTAAAACTAATTGTCAATTAATACGACAACGTCGCAGTCGTCGTTATTTATTTCCAATTATTCCTATTGAACTTCGTCCAAGTTTATTTCAACAACGTCATTATAGATCAGGTTCATTAGAACTCTTAAATGTCAATGTTAGTCATTGGCAACCAACAAATTTTCTACGTCT
The DNA here is from genome assembly GCA_900239685.1 of Rotaria macrura. Classification (NCBI taxonomy): domain Eukaryota; kingdom Metazoa; phylum Rotifera; class Eurotatoria; order Philodinida; family Philodinidae; genus Rotaria; species Rotaria macrura. The sequence goes on from OENT01000671.1 coordinate 47,855, forward strand.
ATCAGATGAATATTTATATAAATGTAAATATGCTGTATATTCGACAACGAATCGACATTTTAAACAAAATGAATTTTATCGTTTTTTAAGAGAAATATTTTCTTATTCATTGTCTACAAATGAACATTCGACTGATACACATGTATGTCAATTATGTCATTATAAATTTAATTCAAATCATATGTTTAATTTACATTTAAATCGTCGAAGTATATTAATACAATATCGATGTTTAACATGTCAAACTTGGATTAGATCAATGAATCCATGTGAAGCATATTATCATTTATTACTACATAGTAATATTGCCAAAGAAAAACGTATTGGACAATTGAATATTAATTATGATTCGAAACAATGTTTAGTAAGTTTACTTTCGAAAAGAGATAATAATGATGCTAGGGTCGGCATGACCTTTAAAAATATCCAGGAGTTCATTTTGAAAATATCTGTATAAAATGACTCGCGTATTTTGACAAGAATTACTTCGAAGACTTGTAAAAACGAAGTAATGCCATTATGCGACACGAGAATCTTTCACAGCTTCTTTCTTTCTAAATGAATATATCAGGAAATTAAAATATCTATGTATGTAACCGTGTGAGACTCGATATCGTTCATTAGCAGCATCACAATACTTGTCAACTAGAATAATTATCGTCAGAATAGAAGTATTATTACTATCACGATGCTATGTCTTGTCTGCTCTATTGTTGAGACATGGTTTCGTTCATGATAACTGAAGAATGTTCTAATTACACAGAACATCTGTAACATTGATGAGTAGGTCTTTGCCAGTTTGGGATGTAGTGCTCATGAATATCGTTGTTTTATGGTTTAATATCCATAGGATAATGTAAAACAAATCAGCACCAACATGAAATCTATTTTCGGTCAACGAATACAAGAGTTTACTTTTGCAATTATGAATCTTAACTTTTACCTAGAAGTATCGGCAGGTCCATCAAACTTGAATAATATTTCCGAAAAATTTGTTTGTAGAGTAATGCAAGAATCATTTTTTTGAACTACTGTATATCGTTGTCGAATTTCACTCTTGATAAAAGATGTCGCCATGTAGCAGAACTTGTGTTGACATGCAATAGCTGTTGAGTTTTTCTTAGTTGAAATGGTGCTCTCAAATTGATCAATAAAGAATATAGCACGACCTAACAGTAATCTCGTATACAAGTCTGAAGCTAAGAAGTTTCCTTTTACATAGAATCAATTACATCGAAACCCCTTGAACTCTATTGATATTATTTCGCCAATTTTTCAATTATCGTTCATAGCAGAGCGCCGAGGAACGGGATGGGGCAGTAAAAATGAAGAGGTGGCTAGATGGAACAGGACAGGACTGATTCCTCTCGGGATGGGATATGATCAATTAACTTCTTTGTGCCGTCAATTATTTACAAGCATAATGGGCCTTGAGTATTGTACATTCATTGCAGTTTTGCGACAACTATGCACTGAGTTAAGCATGCAGATATTGGAGGTCATTCGACTGGTCGTCTTCACACAGTGTCAATATGTCACTTGTATGAAACAATACAGGGATTGTATTTTAATCATTGTTCACGTCATTCTAATCTCTTTATTATCTAGATGTTTATAATATAGTTTTTCTGAGATCATTTACTCGTGAAGTAGTGTTTTAGCTAGTGTTGCTTATTGTAGTTTTCATTGTTCTTTTTTCTGATACAGGGTTTCTCATGAATAAAACAAGTTTGCCGTGCAAATATCATCGTGATAGACAGTTTTTTCATGTAAATCTGTTCTTATAACTGATCAATGGATTTCATTAAGCAAGAAAGTAGAAATTAACAAATATGTTTCAATCACATTATCAGATAAAAAGAAAGAATCACGTTTACATGTTAGAATAACACGGGATGGGACCAGTTTTTTTGTCGTCCAGTGGAGCTCTGGTTCATAGAGCAGTGTCTTCGGATTTTATCCATCTACTCTGATAGATTACGTTGGGGTAGGTCATTTTAGCACACGATTCGAGTAACCCCCCTAATAATAGAAGCCCTCGGGGGCTTCTAAACTGTCCACTGCCCAAAAATTTCCGAGGGGCTTTCTATTAGGTCCTAAATTTTTTCAATGATTTTAGACGCGAAAACAGAAAGTGTTGATAAAGCAACGGGGAAACAGCTGATTTTTATATTTTAAATCAGTTTTAAGTCAACAAAAAATCAAGAAATCTAAAAAATCAGTGACTCGATTGAAATGATAAAATTTGCTATCCTTGTTGTTCGAAATATTAATTTAGAGAGATACCGTTTAAATCCGATTTTCTTGATTTCTGTGATTATTTTATTAAAAATACGAAAATTCAGTTGTTTCCGCTTTGACCTGGGTGGAAACCAGAACTGTCGAACATGTTTTTTTAATTACACCGAACTATATATCCCTAGAGAGAATCGGACGCTGATTGAGAATATGTAAAGGTGTTTATAAGGCTTTGACCAAAAGGTGGGATATATGCAGATGTGTGTAGGAAGACTTTCTCTATCGGGCAGCACAAATATTTTTCAGTTCTGTTGTGCACCGATGATTTCGAAAATTATCGCCATATTCGCTGTAGCATACATTAAAAAGCAGCGAATGTGGCGTCATCTATTGAAATCATCGGTGCACAGCAGAACTTTATTAATATATGTGCCACCGGATAGAGGAAGTCTTCCTCTCTTGATATAAGCACATCCTGCATTTTGGTCAAAAACTGGCATGAAACTTATAATCACCTTTGGTTGAAAAATATCGTTGACAAAGATGGTCTCATCGTCACTATTGTCCTTGCAAAGAATTTCAGGGATTTTTAGGAGTTTTTAAAGCAACTTTCCGGCAGATTTCAAAACTTTTATTCTGGAAAATAAGAAAATGAAACAAAACTTTTAGCTTTAGATCCTGAATTTTCACCATTTTACGATTAACATACCAATCAAGTTTTTCGAAAATTTTGTAAAATTGGGGGGCTTCTAATATATTATTCATATCGAATCTTTCCGAGGGGGCTTCTAATAAACGGGGGGGGGGGGGTTATTTGATACTCCATTGATCAGTACTCTTTTTCATGTGATTTCATCTGAGAGTGGAACAAGGAGTTTCATGTTTTGAATGAACAATCAAACTCAAATTTTTTACCGCATGAAAAAGGACGCCAGGGTATAGAGCATAAAGTTCTGCATCTGGTTCAAATAGTTAAAGACCTAACAAAGCTCCCACAGTGACTTCAAGGAATTACTGCCTGCAGTTCATTATTTTGATTCTTTTTTTCTTTCTTTTTTAGAATCATATCGACGATATTTTTGCTAACTATTCTAATTGTTTGTCTACTGAGTGATACGACGATTTTGATCTCTCTTGAAAGCTACCTATGTAACTGTACGGAAAATTCTCATTATTTTTTTGTTTTCAAACGTGAACTGATTTTTAATACTTTGAATATTTTTTGCATTTAAGAGTGATTTCTTTTTGTTATACAATAAAATAAACAACAACAGTCTAATATTTACTAAGTTGTAATTATCGGTATGTTTAAAATTTATTCAAGGTTTTATTTGTCGTTGCTTTTGATAATCAACTTCTAAACGACGTTCAATTTCTTTAGCTTGTAAAAAAGCAGATTTCATCGATTGACGATGTTGTTCAAGAATGAAATTTTTCATACGATTTTGTTCGCATAAATCACACAAATAGATAATTTGGTTTCTATCTGTAAGTGAATACCACCAATTTTCTGTTGAATCTATTTGACAATTTGAACATATATTCGGTAGTTGTTCATGATTTTCCGTTGAATTTTGATGTATTAAATAATTCATAACACAATCGAGACCTTGTTTTTCAATAAAATCTATATCACGCGAATTCGGTATGAAATTATTAAATGAATTCAAAACATGATAGGATGGTGATAATGTTAATAGTTTACTCTTGAGTTTTTGTCGCAATTCAATACGTTTTTCTATTAATTCATCATCAATCATACTTTTTCTCGTTGTTTTCTGATTTTCTTTTTGTCAATCAGGTAATCGAGAAATTAATCACTCATAGAAATGGCGCCAACAAACTATCACCAACAGAATGGAGAAGAAATAGAAGAAACGAAATTCATTTTTTAGGATACCTACTGTGTATGATTGATGACTATCGTTACATATTTTTGTGTTGTTTGCAATTCATGGCACTCGCACGATCGAAACTCGTAATAGAATATAAAACGATATTAGAAATAATATTAATACTGTTCTAGTTTAGAATATTATTGATGATGATGTTCAACAACGATTGACAGAATTAAGTGAAGCCGTTCGAGCAAGAAATAAATGTGAAGATCGACTTCTTAATGTTCGTTTGCAATTTTATGAACGTGAAAAGAAAATACGCCTAAATATTATCCGTCGAGAACAACGTGAGTTAGAACGTATACGTAGACATATATCAATGGATGAAGCTAATCAAATTCATTTGGACGAACTAGATTTTACACTACCATTATGGATGTCTCATAAAGCACGTTCCGCTAAGAGAGTATTGCAATCTTCAGTACCAGAATTAATTACTAATTGTCACATGAATTCTAGTCTCATACAAACAGACATAGTTACATCGAATGCAACTGATGCTATCCGTCCTCATACGACCGTATGAAAATTAAACGGAACAATACTTTCGATCGTATTTCTTTCCATGAATATTTATTGAATTAATACAAATGTACATCATTTATCAAATGATTTCTTTAAAAACTAAAAAACAAAAAGAAAAACGTTTTCAAAACTATTCGTTTTCTTTTTTTCATGAATTTCTTTTAGTACTTTTCATTAAAGTCAATGCTAATTGTTCTAAATAATTTAATTTACTTTCAAATTCATTAGTTACACGTTCAACGTTTTCAATACGTGAACTTAAACTTAATCGATTTTTCTGTTCATCCGAAAGATACGATGATGATTTCCTTGTTCCTAACACGAGATCTAAACGACGATGAATATCATTTAACATTATAGATAAACGATTATTCATTTGTGCATTTTCATTAACAAAATCTTTTAGATTAATTGGTTCTTTAGCTTGATGAAATTTTCTACATGCCACAGAGTGTTTAAGTATGCGAATGACTTTGATTGCTAGTATATAACGTTTCGGTAAATCGTCCATATTCGTTATTGGCTTTCGTTGAAGATCATTTAATTTTGGTATCATTGTTGCCTTTGTGTAATTGACTGATGTAGAATTCGTTTCAGCAGCACTACTTGACAGTGACCTGACTAGAGGTGATAATCCAGCTGAACGCTGATTTAATGGTCGTTCAAGTTGATTGCCACGTCGTAAACTTAATTTGTAGATTTTCCATGTTGAAACGAAACGATTATCATAATAGAAACATCGAAGTCGCCACCAATTACGAATCACACTTGCAGCTGCAGGTATAAGACGATTGACTGCATCATCACAATTTTGTTCCTGAACTTTGATTGCAAGACCCTGGAGAAATGTTTTAAAACAAAAGACAGAATAGTACAATGATGAAAACAATAACAACAATTAATTTACACTCCCGATGATACCACCTGGTAAACACCAAAATGCAACACCAAGATAACAAACTGTTGTTGTTACCATTTTACCAGTAAAGGTTACTGGAGAAAGGTCGCCGAAACCAATCGTTGTCATCTAAATTGGAAAGATAAGAAAAAAAGAACAAAATAAATGATAAATATGTTCAAAATAAATGACATTACCGTTATGATAGAAAACCACATTGAATCAGCCATGGATTTAAATCGTCCTGTATTTAAACTTGGATCTATGGGTGATTCAGCAATAAAAACAAGATAGGCACCTGTTATAAGAAACATAAAACCAATGACTATTGTAACTATTAATTCTTGATGATGTTCTAAAATGATTCCTTTTAGAATTTTCCATGATGTTAATTGTCGATCAACGCGTAGAAATCGAATCATTTGTAATAGTGGTAAATATGTTAGTACGAATTCTGGAAATTCGCCAGTTGTTATGCCCGTTGCTATTGATAAGAAAAAACCAACAAGTGTTACGATATCAAGTACAATGACTGATCGACTTATAAACATTAAACGACCAACCCATGTACGATACAATGGAAGACAACCAGCTGACCATATACGTAATATAAGTTCATACGTAAAAAATATACATAAGATTAATTCAATGTAATACATCGGTGTATTTAATATAGTTCGCCATTCATCAATAGTTGATATGGAACCAAATATCAATGATATTAATGTTAAACCAAAAACAAACAAATGATAAATGAGTGTACGTTTACCTTGTTGTCTTTCAAGAATATGATAGATTTCGGCTTTATTCAAGTAGATTGCTGAATAACATTGTGACAATGGATGAACATCATCTTCATCATACGAGTATGATGCTGCTGAATGAATTGATACTNCAGATGGGCGAATTTGAGATGGAGGGCTGCTTCTACGTCGAGTACTCATATCTTGGTGTGCGATTGTGTTTTTTTTTGCACAACATAGAATAATTGATTTTTGTATTTTTTTGACCTTTATTTGAGACTAAATCGAAATCATAGACGCAATCCTCTCATTGCAAAGCAAGGAAAAAGGGAACGAATAAGTTCGTGTTTTCATCCGAAGAATAAATGCATAAAAAAGTCTTGTTTCTTTCATTTAGCTTTTGCTAACATATATAATTCATCTGTTTATTAGAAAATTCAATAAACAGATGCATTAATGTAATAAAATGATTACAGGTAAATTCATTATACAAAAAACAATGGCGAATATTGACGAGAGAAGAACTAGAAAAAAAAAGTAATCTATCAAAATGGTATTATTTCTATCGACAGAAAAAATGTGTTAACCTATCAATTTTCAAGTATAAATCAATGTAGTTGTATTACAATAGTTATCATCGAACGATACCACGAGGTCATCAAAGCTATGTTTCATAGTTCAACATGTAGTTTAAAACTAAGTCTGCTTAAAATATTCACATAATTGGATTAGCAAGACATAAAATTCTCAAGATTAGTTATGTACGTAGATTCTCTGTGAAGTCTCAATTTGTATTTGTCAGGCAAATTTTACATTACTGATCGTATTAGAAATAAATAAATGACTCAATAAAAATTTCACTACGACTTTTTCTCATGCAATCAATAGATTTAATGAGAAAGAAAAACTATAACGACTAATTTGCAGTTACGTTTTAGATTTCATATCGTTTTGTCAATGAGCGACCTCTGTTTGAAATTAATTGCTACACAAACATCGTGGAGACTGTTGTCAAGTAGTTGATGCTCGTGTTTCACCTCTTATGGTTGAAATCAATTCGAAAAAAAGAAGAAAAAGGAAATGAAAAAGTCGAATATTTTCTAAATGCTTTGACCAGTCATTTTATTATCTATTTAGAAAAGTAAAAAAGAGAAGATTTGAAGTAAAATTTCATTTGAAAATGTCGGATGGTGAGTAAATATTCTCTTTATTTCTATGTGATATGTTTTCTTTTCAACATCAATTGAATATTAAGGTGTCGATACACATATTTTACGTTACTATGAAATTCAAAAACGTCTAGGAAAAGGAGCTTATGGTATCGTATGGAAAGCAACTGATAAACGAACGAAAGAAATAGTTGCATTAAAGAAAATTTTCGATGCATTTCGTAATCAAACTGATGCCCAAGTATGAAAAAAAAGAGGAAAACCTTCGAATAACTAATTTAGGAAATTTTCTTTTCTTAAAGCGAACATATCGTGAAATTGTTTTTCTACGTGAATTCGGTGAACATCCAAATGTAATTCGTCTACAAAACGTATTAAGAGCTGATAATGATCGTGATATTTATCTTGTTTTTGAATTTATGGGTAAACGCAAAAACGAGACCAACCCTACAATTCGATCTTTATTTTCTATTTATTCTTCAGAGGCTGATCTTCACAATGTTATACGCAAAGGAAATATTCTTAAAGATACACATAAACGTTATGTTATGTATCAATTATTAAAAGCTATGAAATATTTACATTCGGCTAATGTTATTCATCGTGATATGAAAGTAAAACTATATTTTACGATCGTCATATTTCATATTCTCACATTTTATTATTCTTAGCCATCGAACGTTTTAATTAATCAACAATGTCGTGTTAAAATATGTGATTTTGGTCTTGCAAGATCATTGAATCATGTTTATGAAGATCCACAACATCCGGCTTTGACAGAATATGTTGGTATGTTGATCTGATTCACGAGTCGAAATCTAAAAGACTAGATCACGCATAATTATATTTACGATACAAAACCATCAGCATCTCTCCATAGACTCATTCAATGAATCGAGTTCATGTTTTCCTCGTTAATAAAGGACATTGCAGAATTATTTTAAGATAAAAATCGTCTCTGCTCAATCGAGATAATCAAAATTCGCTGAATTCAATATATTTTATACAGAAAGACGGTTTTGTGAAAAGATTTCGATTCTCTTGCAAAAATTGAGTATAGACAGGATTCAATATCTAAAGAGCATCTCAAGTTGAATATGTCAGTAACGATTAGAATGTCTAGGATTGAACTCTTCTAGGCGAAATTTTTACTATATGTACAACCTCAGTGATATATAATCCCACAACAAAGTGTTGCTTGATTGAACACGATATTCTTGAAATATTCAATCCTCATTATATTTACTTTCTTCAAGGACAACCATTGTAGAAATTTTATTAGAAAATCATAAGTCACAGTAGAAAGAAACTCTGAAGTATCTTTTACGGAACATTCTGTATTCATCATTGAATAATTTGATAGATGTGTTAATTTTTGTTTCATAGCAACAAGATGGTATCGTGCACCGGAAATTCTACTTGCTTCATCGAAGTAAATTTTTTTTTTTTTTAAATAAAATATTATAACAGCTTTTGAATATGTTTAGATACACGAAAGGTGTTGATATGTGGTCTATAGGTGAGTTATAAATGATCGTTATTCGAGTGTATTGTCGTATGATGTTGGTTTTATACGGATGACTAGAGCTGAATATTGATACATGATTTCTAATAAATTTAATTCATAGAGGCTCTAATCAAAATTATAGTATAACTGTGAACATGATTTATTCAATGTGCAAATAAATATGATTACGATCTTCGCTAATTTTCTAGAACATTGAATATGTTGAAAAATATATTTCTCTTAGAAATCAGCATTAAGAAAATTTGCAGACATTATAAAAATAATCGAAACTTGATCGAAGAATACTTTTGTCTTTTATATTAAGGTTGTATTCTTGGAGAAATGTTACTTGGTAAACCACTTTTTCAAGGAACATCAACATTTAATCAATTGGAACGTATTCTTCAACATATACCAACACCGAGTCAATCGGACATTGCTAGTATTGCATCACATTATGGACCTAGTGTATTAGAACGCGCATCATCCGGGTATGTATTAATCTATAAAAAAAAATTATTTTTAATAATTTTCTCTATGTTTTTTTTGTTTATAGACAGAAAAAATCACTTGAACATTTTATTCCAAACGCTAGTGAAGAAGCTCTTGATCTAATTCGTCGTCTTCTTCATTTTAATCCTGATAAAAGAATAACAGCTGAAGATGGACTTCGTCATGCATTTGTTGTTTCGTATGTTTTCATTTTTGGTTATATGTTTTTTTGATCTATTCAAATTGTTGAACTAGATTTCATAATCCCAATGAAGAAATGACTAAAGGTTATGATGTTGTACCCCAATTAAGTGATGATATACAATTAACTGTTGATGAATATCGAAAAAAATTATACGAGGTAAATTCTTACAAAAACTTTCTCATGAATTCTTTTCGCAATAATTTTACTTTAGTTAATTCAATTACGTAAAGTTTCAGCAAAATTAAATAACAATATATCTTCGACGAATTCTGATGCTCCACCAGCACGTGTACGTGATAATTCTTCTGATCAACAACAACGTTACGGTGCCAGTGCTTATATTGATCAATCCGAATATGATTCTTACAAACAACCAACAGTGAATCCGTCACCACAAACGATGAAGAATGATAGTGGAAATCGAGGAACATATTCAAATTATACTGCAGATCATAATAAAAGTCGATATAGTGATGATACAAGAGATGATGAGTATTCATCAACATTAACAAGTGAATATTCAACTGGACAACAACCCTATAGTAAGAATTCAGCAGCAACATCCTATTCTGGTTCGTAATGCAAAAAAGAAAAAAAAACAGAAAACTAATCTATACGAATAAAAATAGAAGCCTGAGAAATGATTCTTGTTATCGGTCTCTATTCAGTGCTCTATTTTCAGTTTAGAAAAGTTCCCATTAGAAAATTTGTTCACATTTGATGTAATAGATTTGAATTGGTGTAATTAAATTTAGAACGAAAAACAAAATTCATTTGAATAGTATTGAAGTTCTTTTCAAATAAGACGACGATCAAGAATGACTTTAAGAGAATTTTATTTTTTTGAAACACGATCTGTGAGTGACGTTATTGATATACGATCAAAACTTGTGCGTCGATGAGATATCAGTATTATAAATGAGCTGCTTCTTTATTTTAGTTCTCTAGAGAATTAGGTAAACGGCTGTGCGCTATTTCAATCGCAATGTATACAAAAGGAAACAGTTTTCAAGCAATTAAAAACAGAAGTTACACCGTGTTTCATATTTGTAACCCGACGAACATTTAAGATTCGTTTTGTATTAAAACGAAATTCATCCCCACGATTTACTAAAATTAGGGCTGCCACGATTGGGGGTGAGATGTAATGCTAAGACTTGTCGATTGCCTTGTAAAATGGGAGGAGTTAAAAAATCCTCAAAGTTTGAAAATTTTAGCAAGAAAGTCGGACATGTTTTCAATTTTCGATAGGGATGAACTCATACCACCCCCCCCCCCAATGGGAAGGGTCGTGACAGCCTTGACTAAAGCCTACAGATGAGTTCAATGTATGCGCTAAAAAGTAGCAGACTTATATGCAATAAATAAAATATGCTTTCTTTTAGGACTACTTGGTCGATCGAACAGTTATAATGGTTTACATTCATCACAAGGACAGCCACGAATAATAAGTGGAAAATCCAGAAATACATCCGGTTCTTCTCTGATATATCCAGTAAATATTTCTTTTTCTTAGTTAAATTTCTCGTTTAATTATTCACTCTTTTTTTTTCGTTTAGAAACCAAACAATGGAAATCTAATGCGAGAAAAATCAAGTGCGAATCGTGGTGGCTTTCGTTCAGGGTCAGCACCGACACCAACCCCACCAGCTAAACAATCCAACGGTAATGGAAATAACAATGGTAATAGTTATTATATTCGTCGTCCAACTGTTATATTTAATGATGAACGTGGTGGTCCAAGTGATAAGAGTAGTGGTGCACAAGCAAGAGTGAACAATAAATTTGTAAGTTTTTATTGTCGATGTTCGTCATAGATGCAAAGATGTTTCTTATTTCTTTCTTTCAAATATAGGTATCAAATCTTCGACCTAATTCTGCAGCTGATTCTCGAGCGAAGGCACGATTTCAATCAGCATCAGCTATGACGTATGCTCAACAACAACCACCGGCAAATGGACCAGCGTCTTCATCAGCATTCGGTAGTTATGTTGGACAATATCAACAACAACGTCGTTCAACATATGGTAACTATTCTAATACAACAACGTCGGCTGTTGCACGTGATAATCTTGGTGGTTATAGCCAAAATATGGGTACACTTACACAAAATGGACTTCGAGTTCTCGATGGACTTCTTCATAACGCAACGTAACATTGGTAATTCATCTTTTTCTCTTTTCTTCTTGTGTTTTTATCTTCTTTATTTGTTTATTATATATATCTTTAACAATGGGCATTTCTTATTTTGTGCACGAAAAAAAAACAAAAGAATGAAATAATCCATCGTGCATTGTTGCGTTCTTTTCTTTTTTTCCCTATTTCAAATGTTACACACCGTGTTAGTAGTGTCGCCGTTTCCTTCCATACGACAGTTTATACACATATATAATTGATCTCTTGTGTACATTGTTTTTTGTCTTTTGAAAAAAGTAAACGTAAGAAGGTGTTATGCATTTCAAAAGTTTCTTATTTATATTCATTTTATGTGGTATATTGAATATGACGGTTAAATACTTTAATCAATAAGAAAAATATATTATATTGGATATTTCAATATACGACTTCTTTTTCTCGTCAACGCAGAAGACAAACCATATAATATTCTCAATAGTCGATGCTACTTCGTGTTCAACGATGACAACTCTCCATTAATGTTGTATTCTCTAGGATTTCTATGTGTGTGTTTTGTCCAATAGAAGATTCAAGGGCGTAAACTTCTTTTAATGATGACACCGCATTTTTGGTGAAATGGAAATGCATGATTCCGCATTTCTATAAAGAAGTCTTTATGTGTGGTTGTTTTCAAAAGATAAACATCGTTCAACTAAAAGATCCTTTACATTAGAGTTCATCGTGTCACGAATATTGAACGTGTCATCATGACACAACACAACATAGGCACTTGTTGTTGATCTATAATTCCTATGAGGTGAAATTTTGATTGAATCTAATCTGTTTTCTAATTCAACTTGATCTAAAGGATATTCTTTATATTTCAAAGAGTTTGATTTAAGCTTAGGTTAAGACGAACATCTATTTTACATTGATAGGGCATACATTTCAAAGTTAAGACAATAAATAAGTTCAATTAGATTCTTGAAAGATTCAACAAAAGATCGACATACGATTCTAAATATGAAAATAAAAACCAGGAAGTGAACCTATATCTCTTTACAAGTATGCAAACTAGTTCTTTCCGAAATCTTCTATAGAATTAAATTTTCTGTTTTGCAGTCTCTAACTAATTCAACTATTTATTCTTGCATAATATGCTTATATTAAAATTTATCCTATTGTGGACTATCCTTTTCAGTGATATTTATGCTGATTGCCAGTCTGATATTACTGTGAGATGAACGTAATCGATGAACAGCGAGTCAATGATACTGCTTATAGGTAATATAAGATCGATATTTCTAATTCCATACTCAACTAATTAGCCATAGTTAACGACCAATTTTAGTATATTNGACAGAAAAGCAGTATAGCTAATATACTAAAGTTATACTTTCTTTTCCCTATCGAGTCGTGCTTCAATAGTAAAGATAACTAGTTATCTTTCATAGGGTTCCATTCTTGATTGAAGGATACGTATATTATTACACACAAAAAGCTTAGTCATGTCTGTTCATTGAAGATGCTCGGAATTTGTTTTTTTTCTTGAAAGCATTTGCTTAATTTTAATATTGACTAGTACATGTTAATTTCTTATTCGTCTCTAATTCAAATACAATACTGTTGCAAACAAAATATAACGACGAGGCACAGAGGTGCTAAACACGTGTATGCATGCGGATCGAGATAGACGAACGAAGAGAAAAACGAACGGTCCCCACATGGTCACACATACGCACAGCTATACCTTCGAACGACTTGCAATTTTCTTTTTTCTTTTTACATGAGGCCATGGTGAGAAAACAAGTCATTTATCATAGGTTAGTTTACTTAACTTTCATCATATTTATTGTGTATTACAAGTGCGATCGTTATATATAATTTGTGTTCTCTTACAAAATAGACATATCATCATTAACCATTGTAAAATTTCGTAAAAATACGGAAAATAATACATGGCATTGATTTATAAGGCACAAGAAAAAAATGCCATCGCTGATTCTGAATCATTTAGTTTTTTCTGTTTTTTTTTCTATTTCATCACAACAATCGTTGCTCAGCATCTTACTCCATGCAATAGAATTTATAAATTCTCCGTGTATATCCTCTTTGATAATTCGATATGAAGTGATTTCTTTTTCTTTTATTAATAATTGTACTTTGAACTGTAATATTACCATTGGCTAGGATTGAACACAATCAATACTCCGACAAACCGAACTATTTTGCATTATAAAATACTTTATATTTTTTTTCTTATTCAGAATCATCATCAATTTATTTTCTGCTAAATATTCATCTTAGTTTCTGTTTGCCGTATTTCCACATATGACCATGGCTACAACTCACGCTTCAACAAATGAAAAGTAAGAAAATTCAATCCCAAATGATCCATAACTTCTATTTCAGTTACACATTTTCTTTCTCAACCTTTTATCTCGCTCTATAAAAAGAAAATAAAAGAACATCGATAAAAATCATATGCGGTTTCTGTCACAAGAATCTGTTTAAAGAAAAACTGTTTAACTTATTTGCTAAAATATTTTGATCAGGCATAGTTCACTTCCATTTCCAGTATGTCAGACGCCTATTGAAGATGATTATGACATATCAACAGAAGTGCTAGGCACTGGCATCGCTGGTGAAGTGTTAAAATGTCAACATCGTCGAACAGGACGAAAATGTGCTCTCAAAGTATTTCTCTGATCTATTATCATTCATTGAACTATTGATTGATCGATATTTCAAACGCATATAGATTTTGGAAGATTCAATTAAATCTCGACGAGAAGCCATGCTGCATAAGAAAGCATGTGAAAACTGTCAGTATATCGTACAAGTATTAGACATCTATGTAAGAATAAAGTTTATCGAGTTTCTTTTCTATCAATCTCTTTACTTCTTGCAGGCAAATGTCCTGGAATCCGATGCATATCTATTTATTGTAATGGAATGGTGCGATATATATTCTTCTTCGAACTAAAACTTCATCTGTGCTTATCGATGTGTTGTTTTTTTTTAGTATGGAAGGTGGTGAATTATTCGATCGTATTCAAAAACGAAAACTTAATCCGTACACAGAACGCGACGCTGCACGGTATATTTGGATGATGGTTCAAGCTGTTCATCACTTGCACAAAATGGATATAGTAAAGTTGTCGGATGAAATTTTCTTATTGGTGTGTTTTTCGTTTCTGTAGGCTCATCGTATGTCGTTATGAAGTTAATAGAGATATTTTTGAGTATTGGATGCATGTTAAATAGGTGATTTAAAGCCAGAAAATCTACTGTTAACAGACGAAACAAATGATGCAATTCTGAAACTTGGTGATTTTGGCTTTGCCAAGGAAGGTAAAAAGTTATGCATGAGCGACTGCTAACGAGCTGTCTTTAAATCATGCATTCACTTTGTTCAAGGGAACAATGAAATACTACCACTGAGTACTCCACTGTAATGGAATAAGTGAACTATATTTAATATTTGTTGTACATTGCTTTCGTTTAGATTCACATCGTATTACGTTGCACCTGAGATTCTTTCCGATGCTAAGTATGACAAGGTAATAGATTGAAGCTATTTATTTTTTAAATAAGATGGTCCATAAAAATAAAGAAAATCGAATTTTTCCTCGTACACTTTTTGTTGTGAAAATAGGCATGTGATATTTGGTCGTTGGGTGTTATCATGTATATTCTACTATGTGGCTATCCACCATTTTATTCTCAAGGTGAACACATGCTCAGTTCTGGCATGAAGAGCAGAATCAAAGCCGGTGACTATCGATTTCCTGGTACCGAATGGAAAGACATTTCAAAGGATGCGAAATCGACTATTCAACGGATGTTACGAGTTGAACCGGCACAGCGTATTACAATTGATGAAATTCTCATATGTTCATGGCTTAGTGCATTGAAATCGGAAAGACCAATTGACATGTTTGCACTTCAAGATGCTGATATTCGACAACAAATAGAAGTGAGTTAGAAGTTGAATTTCACCATTATACTTATTTCGATTGATTTGTATTTTTCGAATCATTTTTCTCTTGAAAGGCTGCAGGTGAGCCATTGAACTGATGTGCATGTAAACAAGTGAAAATATTCTTCATTGGAAATTTTTTCATTTTAGTTGCATCTGCTACTGATGATCAACGGCGAATAGATAATGATTTTACCATTACATTATCAGGACCGGAAGCATCACGTATTGTCAAACGAGCAACCAACCGAAAACAAAAACTATCTGTTAGCTGTGAAGCTCATCTTACAGTAACAGATGAGACTAAGCATAATCATGAAAACGATTTATCACTCACGATAATATCATCTAAGAGCCAATCAAGTTCATCTGACACAAGCTAGGATTGTTTGTATTATAGACATTATTTTTCTTCTACTTTTTTTAAAAATATACAACGTTGGAGTGCAAAATGTAGAAATTCGAATAGACAATTTTTCAATAGGCTCAGTTAATTTATTTGAACAAAAGCTTATCTAATTTGTCTTTAGTATGCAACAACTATTTTATGAAAGCCCTCTGTGAATTCGAATATATCCAAACGAGAGAGTATGGGTGTGATAAAAGAGATGAAGAACATTACGTTCATACTCAGCCAAACCCCCATTCTAAATTCTGCATGTAACAGAACTATATAGAGATCCAGCACAAGTCTACAAGCGAATTCAGTGTTGAATTTAACTAATTACATTCATAAATGCCACATCCAGAGATCAAAAAATAAAGTTGATTGATAATTAAGCGCGAGTGTTAGTATTTCTCTAGTCACAGAAACACTCACCCGCACTCTTAATTCTTGCTTCATTTTGTTTGTGATTTCTGTATGTTATTCTCCTTTGATTATTGTTCCAAACAAATAAGAAAATAAATTGTTTTGTTGCTCCATTTAAATTGACACTAATCTTATGATGTGACGTGACGTTTCTACACTAGCCACAGCAATGAATTTATATTCTCAATAGTTTAATTCAGCAATTCTAATTACGTGAGTCCGTGGTGACGCCTTGGGCTCCGCGAAATTTTCAGAGATACTATGTCAATCATAGAATTTTAATAGGGATTTCTGAAATGCAAGTTAGAATCCAACGAATACAGTAAAAATTCCGGAAATCGATTGAAAATCCTGAGAACAAAGAATTCCCCGCTTCCACCTTGATCTAACTCGTCACCGTCCATCATTACTATGGGCCAATAGGGAACATTCTGATAGATAATAGCGGAAATTCTTCGATCAATATCAACTGACGTATCAATATAAAATCTAGACTATCTCTCGACTATATGAAAGAAACACACTAATATGTCTTGTGATGCTACTATTTCAGTCCTGTTTACCTTCTGCAAGTCATCATGCATTATGAAGCCAAAAGTAAATGGTGTCGTATTTGTTTTTGTTGTGCAATTAATGCTCTCTAAAACTGGCGATAGGAGATCGATAAAGAAAAGATAAGAGATAGGCATGCCGGTTATAAAAAAAAACATGATAAACTGCCTGTATTTTTTCCAGTGATGAAGTCATGTTATATTATATGATACTATATTCTAATTTGCAGTTCTATTTCAAAAACAACCTTTTTAGAAAATTTATCCCGAGGATCTACCTTCCAAGTCACATACCGAAACAACGTTTATCTGTTTATTAATAATGGCTAGCACTTATGAATATTGAGAAAATTTGTTGTCCTGAAGTAGGCCCAAGTCAAACAATCCTTGCTCCTGGTTTCCGATCCCAATTTTACCGATCCGATAGGATTCTCATGAGCGAAAGTGACTTGATGGAGATGGAGGACATTAGGATTGCCTGTTTCTTAATGTTCGCTTCCTGAAGATCACAAGTACATTTAAAAATTCGTTTAGAACATTTTCAAACATATAGGAAAATTTTCACATACATGCCCGTTTTTTTGCGAAGAGTTACAATGCGTTCCTACGTTTTCACGAGCTTTGAACCATTTGCGAGTTCCTAACTAGAACGAACCACATATAGATTCACTTATTTTAGAGTACAATGTGTTCCGTGATCTAAGACGCAATATAGTTCTCTATTTCTAGGATCAAGAGCTCGTACGCGATTACTGGTTTTAAGAAAAAAATCCGAAAGTGAAATTCCTTTCCAAGAACACAGGGCTATGTACCAAATATTCAAAGGAATACAAACTGCATTCTGAAAGAAAGAAGTTTATGCGGTTCCTTACTTTCATAACCCACAAATGACACCGAGTTCCTGAGAATGTAACTGAAAACTGACACCTCAGCCTGAAATGACAGGGATTTCCCACTGTAAATAGAATGGGCACGGATTCAAGACCACTGACACGCCTATTCACTTTTATGTCAATTCAGAAAATAATATCAAGCAAGCATGCAATCAGTAGTCGCAGTCCTCTTTGTAGCAGTCCTTTTCTTTCAAGCGGCTGTAGTGAAAAGTACGTTGAAACGTTCTCAATGAACCATGATCTGGAATACATTTAGAATAGCTAGATAGATCATGTTTTATATTCTCTAGCACAACTAGTTGATCTAGTGCAAACGGCCATCAATAATGGCAACTTTAAAATTCTGCTTACAGCAATCACAGCTGCTGGAGTTGTTACAACATTCGAAGGTCCTGGCCCATTCACTGTGTTTGGACCCACTGATACGGCTTTCGCAAAACTACCACCAGGAACCGTTGACGATTTGCTCAAACCTGAAAACGAGCAGAAATTGATCGATCTTCTAGAATACCACGTCATACTCTTCCAAGCTTTTACAACTGGCCAGATCATTGCGATGGATCCACCAATCAAACTGGAAATGCAGAATGGCCAGTCAGTCCTAGTGACCCTATACAAAAATAAACTTATGCTCAATAACTCTACAATTATAATTCCCGATATTTTTGCTACCAACGGTATACTCCATGCTCTTGATACAGTTCTATGGCCGCCTGCATGGAGTTAGACGAAACTGTCTACCTGAAACTAGAACTTCTTACGGTACATTGTAGTATAAGTGATACTAGTTTCGTATCGTTTGCCTCTTTAATTTGAACTTACATATTCGCTTTTTGTTCCATTCAATAAATCAAAATTTTCTATCAGGAAAAAGAGCAGAAAATGGTTAGTGTCTGGTTGTGCAGCTTAAAAGACGATAGATCTATTTAAGAGGTACAAAAGCAAAAGTTTAAATAGGCTCTGTCTGAAAAAACATTTACCTGAAAGTCGTTTCAAATTGCATATGCTGTTATATGTAGGCATGTTAGACCCAGGTCTTTTACCATCGACGACGGCAACGAAAAAATTGGATTCTTCGTCACCGAACTTGCTCAACATGAACCTCCTTTATTATCAGAAAATAGCTTGTAGTTCACATACAGCACTACGACTTTCAACCCGTGCTCAGGTGATTCCCGCTCGGTCGGGATCAGCTAACGCAGTTGGTTTCCCTTGGTTTTCTTGTCAACGGATACCAGCCGTAGTTTCGCTATCCTATTCCGTGATCCATCAACTTATTCTGATCAGAAGGAACCGGCTAACGGAATCAGTCATTGAAAACGGACAGATTTTGACGTACTTCGGCTATAAGTTGTGTCGATAGATTTTACCTTAGATTCCGAAATAGACTGTGATGATAGGTTTCGTTGCCAAGAGCCAACCAATAAATTATCAGAAAATTGCTGATGATCAGTCGATACTAGGGGTGGCAAATTTAAGTTCAGTTGAATCAAATCTCAACTAAAAATGTTCGAAATTGATTCAAATTTTCAACTCGTTGTTGAAAAGTATAAGTGAACTCGAAATCAACTTTGGGGCAGGCTATTAACTAAGAAATCCTTTCTGATCTGAGATCATTCCACATAGTAGATGGCTCATTCTTGAAATGAGTGTGCGAGTGGGTGTTGGTTCGTCAGTGTTGATGTGAATTTGTATTTCAATACAGGAACCAAAAAAAATGTCGTTATCCATCGCTTCATTTATAGAAATAGTTTTGATGAAGGTTCTGTAATTTAATAGAAATATGTTCTAAAAACTCTGAAAATCGACCTTTAAAGTTAGAACAACCATAGTTAATCACCTTATAATAGGCAATGCCAGGTAATGATTGAGATAGTTCATTAATATAATATTGCACAAAAATATATGATGAAAAGGATAAAAACAATGAATATTATGAATAGAACAAACTGATATATTTTTATTTCTGTAGAACTACCATGTACAACTCTATCAGTCGGAGCATCTTTATCAAAGGGTTTAAGTGATACTTTATTTTATTTTATCGTAATGTTTTAACGGGGCTTTGATTCTAGACAAAAAAAAAGAACTTTCCATCATAACAATATAATTTTTTATGAAAGAGTAACTTAAAGCGCAAATTATTGTTTTCCTGTTTGTTCATTAAAAATATTAAAGGATAAAAGTACACATAGAATTGGGCCCGGAAGAAGTGCTTTTCCTATATTCTAAGATGAGATGTATAAAACACAAAACGGTAAACAGAAACACGTTATTTAATAACTACATACGAAGCAGTTGCCAAAGATAGCAGAGAGAGATTTGTTTTGTGTTTAAGGTTTTAACAAGAAGACAATTTATTTTGATTAGTTTCATTAAGAAAATTATGTGATGATGAGTTTGAATAAGTTAAGTGGTCATTCGTTAACTACAGTGTCATAAAATGATAAAACTAATGTCACTTCAGTTGATGTTAATTGAAATTTAGAATTCCGAACGATATTCATGAGATGCATTCAAAAAAAACATATGTACGAACAAATTTTACAATAAAGCTTGTCTTATCAATTTATCAGTTAAATGTAACAATTAAGCCAATAGAAACATCGAAAAAAGTAACAATCATATAGGATACTTTTAAAATAATTAACGGAGAACTTCTTCAAAGGTCACACCTTATTCTTTTATCCTTGTTTAAATACTAAAAAATGGAATCATGTAGATCGCTAGGATTTTCCCTCTATTTTAGTTGAATATGAACTGGTTGTTTGAATGCTGTAGATTACTGTTGGTTCACTCTGAAATATTTAAACTAAACTAAACAAAATAAAATTTGAAGTCTTGAATAGATGATAATTGAGTAATTAGATGAAAGTGATAGTGACTAAATTAATAAACTTGTTGAATGTAACCGATTTTGAGCTAGATACGTTGAAAAGTCGTAGGGACCAACAGAGCTTTTCAAACGATTGTTTTGGGTTAGTAGACGCACTCTATTCCACACGGAATATTATTGTTTTAAATATACATTAATGTATTTGTCACTGTACAACCAAAAGTGCGGTCTTTTTTCTCTCTATTGCATAATAGTGTTATTGTGTAGAGAGGCAAAGGCAGTCTTCTATTGCAGCATATCTAATGGCTTCATAATCTGACCGATGTAGGTTACTTGTGCCAGTTATGAGAAGCAGTGTAGTAATAGGGAGGATCTAGTTTTTCGTAGGTCTCTCTTATCGTTATCTTAAGTAATACCCCAGTTCACGCTCTACCAATACAGCGTGATTCATTCTGCGTGTACCCATTTCAGACTGACAGGAGTCTCTCTGATTGCTTGCAAGAATAAGTGACAGTAAGCCGTGAAGAGCCGGGAACCAAGTGAGCAGCAACTCAAATCAATGTGTTGTGCAAGCCAAAAGAGAAAATACATTTACATTCTCTTTTTTACACCCTCAATATTTTCAATCAATGTCTGTATGTGGGGATGGGTTGGTGGAAGTGATTTTCGGAATATTGCCAGAGACCTCTCTCCGAATTCAACTGCTTTCGAGTAGTCACCCATGCTGAAATACACTCCGCCAATATTGCCGTAGGAAGTAGCCAAATCTGGATGATTCGGAGGCAAAGCTATTTCTGCGATTTCGAGATCTTTCTGGAAAAATTCAAACGCTTTCGAATGGTTTTCCATATTGTAATATACTTGACCGAGGTTACTGTAGGAAGAAGCCAATAAGAGATGATTCATGGGCAGAAGTTTTTCTCTTATTTTAAGTGCATTTTCGTAAAATTCAAGTGCTTTCGAGCGGTCTCCCAAGTCGTTATACACTTGGCCAAGGCTGTCGTAGGAAATAGCCAATGATAACTGATTTAGAGGCAGAGCCTTTCCTTTAATCATTAGTGATCTTTCGTAAAATTCAAGTGCTTTCGAGTTTTCACCTAAGCTGTTATACACTTGACCGATGCAGTTGTAGGAAACGGCTACCTCAGGATGATTTGGAGGCAAAGCCTTTTCTTTAATTTTGAGTGATTTTTCGTAACATTGCAGTGCTTTCGAGTAGTCACCTATGCTTTTATACACTTGACCGATACTGTTGTAGGAAGAAGCCAAATGGGGATGACTTGATGGCAGAACGTTTTCCAAGATTTCATGTGATTTTTCGTAAAATTCTAGCGCTTTTGAGTAGTCACCCATGCTGTTATACAGTTGGCCCATGCTGTTGTAGGAAGCAGCCAAATCAGAATGATTCGAAGGCAGAACCCTTTCTCTTATTTTGAGGGCGTTGTTATAAAACCGAAGTGCTTTTGAGTAGTTGCCCAAGCCATTATACATTTGACCGATGTTGTTGCAGGAAATAGCTAATGACGGATGATTCGGAGGCAGAACGTTTTCGTAGGTTTGGTGTGATTGTAAAAATAATTCGAGTGCTTTCAAGTAGTCACCCATGTTTTCATGCAGCTGACCGATGTTGCTGTTGGAAGTAGCTAAATCGAGATGATTCGGGGGCAACGTTTTTTCAAAGATTTTGTGTGATTTTTCGTAAAGGTCGAGTGCTTTCATGCAGTCACCCATGTTATCATATGCAAGACCCATGTTACAGTAGGTACAAGCCACTGAAGGATGATCATCAGAGAGAGTTTTTCGCTTGATCTCGAGTGCTTTTTCATAAAACGAAATTTCTTCTTCATATTTGCCCTGTTGGCATTTAACTCTTCCCAGCTCATGATAAATATATGCTCTTTCATACTCAGTTGACGCGTTTTCTAGTAGTGTCATATATAATTGTTCGGCCTTGCCACATTGACCTATTTTGAGCAGCAATACACCCATTTGATACCAACCGACGTGATTGACGTCTTCTCTTATACAGTCGGTTAATTGACGAAGTTGTGGGTCATCGTCCGAGGTGAGTTTGAGATCCACCTGATAAAGTGGATGACTGCTGTCAATTTTTTTAATGTCACCAATTCGAAAAATTGTGTGCATGGAGAACAGAATTTCCTCTTCCTGGGCAAAGTCACTTAGTTCTTGAATAGAGGCGAAGGGAGTGGATGAGACAGCGGGATCGATGATCATTTGGAAAAGTATACCGACCTTATCAGCTGCTTGTAATGCACTCTGGGCAAAACAAAGTGAGACATCTCGATTTGTACTAGTGGATAAAAAGTTATTGAATGATATAAGTTCACCAGTTTTTTTAGCAAGCTTTTCGAAGTCTTCTTTCGGAAGTCCTTGGCCTCGAAACACTAGGTAGGTCTGCGCATGCTTTTGACTCAGTTGTTTCCTATATAATTGCTCTATTTGTCGGTGTACATCAGACAGATAAAACCCCATTTTGATGAGTATGTCACCGTCCAGTGTTCGTAATGCTAGATTTAGCATTTCGTACGTGAAAGATTGACGTGTATACCACCAAATGGCTTTAGAAGGATGGTAGGTTCGTTGAAATTCATCAATAATTTTGGTTACATGTGCATTGCCCTGGTATTCTTGTTGCCAAAAGGTGACCAAGTTGTTGATGGCTTCTTGACCATGTTCAATGTCTAGAAGAATTTCCTTGAATATTTGAGTATACATGAAGGATGGTTCTAGCTGATTGAGATTTTCGGTAGAAACTCCTTCATGTAGATCGATAATGCTGACTGACATATTATCTTGATTGCATCGTTTGACTATCAGTTGCAATGCTTCGCATATTGATTCGATAGATGTATGGACATGTTTGATTTTCGTCCAACTTTTTTTCCATTCTTCGTGCTGCTGTCTGTGGTCACAATATATGTATATGGCATTTACTTTTGGTACGTCATGAATCTTCGGCACTAGATGCTGTGCAAGCGTACTTGAGGAAATAACAAACGAAATCTCCTCAGAATTTTCATTCAGTTGTTTAATACATTCTTCAACTGTTGTACATGGATTGAATTGATTCACAACACCTGACAATTGTGCAAGTATATTTTGGCAATCTTCATTGGTTATGTC